>PVLD010007520.1:0-90844 GCA_004027595.1 Dinomys branickii
ATCCTATCCTATCCTATCCTATCCTATCCTATCCCATCCCATCCCATCCCATCCCATCCCATCCTATCCTATTCTATCCTATCCTATTCTATTCTATCCCATCCTATCCTATCCTATCCTATCCTATCCTATCCTATCCCATCCTATCCTATCCTATTCATTTATTCCATGGCACTGGGGAGCTGGGGCAGGCATGCACTAAGCAAGCACTCTACCATTGTACTACATTCCCAGGTCTAATCTTATGCTCTTGAGGAAAAGGAAAGATTACAAGCAAACAAAACAACATCAGGCCCAGATGTACAGGAGATTTAAGGTTGATATAGAAACATATTTTAGAGCATAACTTTATGATTTCATGGCATGATGAAAATCATTTTCATAAAAGCTATTTATTTATCATTTTGTGGAATGATACTGGGAGAGTTCGCAAGCGTGAAAAGTTTGATGAATAGTCGAATGCGAATGGGGTGTTCATGCACTTACAGCTAGCTCTCCTCCATACTAGAGATCGAACCCAGGGCCTTCACACTGAGCTATGTCCCCAGTTCTTGTTTTTAATCTTTTATTTTGAGACAGGGTCTTGCTAGGTTGTTAAGTCAGTATATTGTCTAGGTCGGGCTTGAACCTGCAGTCCTCCTGCCTCAGCCTCCCAGAGTGCTGCAGAATTATCATTATACGCCACCATAGCTGGTTTACATCTGGTTTTGAAAGGCCTATTAAAAAGTACTGAGTTCTTTTACATTTTAGAAAGAACATATGAATAAACAAAGCAGGTTATTCCAAAGCATTAAAATTGAATGAAAAGCAAACAGAGACCATGCAAACACTGATTTGGAAAACAGTCCTGATAGAGGGGTTTAGATAAAACCACAGGCCCCCTTCTCTAGACATCAGAGAAATAGTCAATCTTTTCAGATAATTTCAACAACTTTTTCAGTAAATAATACATAAAAATTAGCCATTTATTTATTTATTTATTTATTTATTTAAGATCGGGTCTTGTTATATAGTTCAGGCTGGCCTTGAACTCACTATGTTGTCCAGGCCAGCCCCAAATTTGGCATGATCATAGTGCTGGTATTACAGATAGGCACCACCATGTCCCATGAAAACTTGCCTTAATTATAAAGCGTGTAAGAAAACTGACTAGCTAGGCATGGTATATACCATTAATCCCAGCATTATGGAGGCTGAGGCAGGAGGATCCAGGAGAGTTTGAGGGCAACTTACGCTACATGGTAAGTTCAAGGCCATCCTGAACTACATAGCAAGAACTTGTCTCAAGACACCAAAAAAATTAAATAAATCAATAAATAAAATCGCTGATCCTAAATCAATGTTTATGAAAGGTTGGACCTTGGGATGACCATATCTATAGAAAAACTAGTATGCTGATGTTGGAATTTGTCAGACAGATAAATGAGGGAACAATTATTTACTGTTTTGTTTTTTTTTCCTGTCTTTTTGAGACAGGGTCTTGCTATGCAGTTCAGGCTGACCTTGAGCCACTTTGCAGCCCAGGCTGGTCTCAAACTCACAACGATCCTCATGCCTCAGGGTCCTGAGTGCTGGGATTATAGGAGTGCACCACCATGCTTGGCGAGAACAATTATTTATATTACAATATTAACTATTTCACAAGTGGGCCCCAAGTAAGCTTATTTCAATAATGAGCTTGCAAAGTAGTTAAATATTAAAATTATTTTATTTGGCTTAAAATTGTGTTAACAACTGGAAAGAAACGTCTATATCTAACGTAGATCTTAAAGCTTAAATTTAAGTCATGTGGAAAAAATACCTTAAAACTATAATTAAATATGAAAATACTATAGGGAATATCTACTTATTTAATACATACATATTTATTTTAAATGCAGTGTGAGGCGGTATTTTGATAATCAATATAGCCACGGAAAAATTCCAGTATAACGATTACACCCCTTTTCCCAAGGTCATTAAGCACCATGGATCACATACAACAGTCTCGGCATATTCAGACTCCTGACTTGAGTCTGGCCAGGAAGAGCATACCTGTAATCCATTTGGCAAATACATTCATGGCATAGAAGTGATTCAGAATAGAATTTAGGGGTTGGGTGTGGTGGTGCACGATTATAATCCCAGCACTTAGAAGGCTGAGGCAGTAGAATCACTGCCAGTTTGAGGCCAGCCTGGGCTACAAAGTGAGCTCAAGGCCAGGGTGAACTGCATAGTGAGACCCTGTCTCAAAAAGACAAAAAATATTTTTTTAATTAAAAAAATAGAATTTAGTACAGCTATTCTTCTTTTAATGACTTACCCATTTAATGACTGCTTGAACTTGTGATCTGCCTCTGGGACTTACAACCCTTTTTTTTTTTTGTCTTTTTGTGACAGGGTCTCACTATGCAGTTCAGGCTGGTCTTGAACTCACAACAGTCCTCCTGCCTCAGCCCGAGTGCTGGGATTACAGGCATGCGCCACCACTCCTGGCTAACCTGTCTTTTAAAAAATACAGTTCTGTATGGCTTGTTTATAAATCCTCAGTGTCTTTTTAATGTCATACACCTTGTTCATATACTGCTGTAATTTTTGCTGACGTGTGGTATAGTACTGTAGCTTTATGCTCTGTTGTACATTACAGTACTGTATGTAAGAATTAGGCAAATCAAAGCAAAGTCATCAGATTGGAGTTTTCTTCGCCCATTTCTTTGTTCTGAATGCTGTAATATACCTGCTGTGTACAAGTTCTCATGTAGCGATGGACTCATTTAGCAACCTAGTCGCAGAGGTGGAACTTGCTCATCAGAGGAGTGTCTGCATTGCTTTTCACTCGATTTCTCGCATGCTGTTCTGCTGCATTGGGCACAATGGAGGAAAGCAAACACCTGTGGCTGGTCCCGATCGCAGGGATTCCACTAGTAACTCAGCACGTTTTGGAGTTGCCGTTCTTATATTCTGTTTATATTACATTTTCCCTGTATGGAGCCAGCGCAAACTTGCACAGTGCCATTAGATTACTCCTATGAACCTTTTCTCTTCTTTCTTCCAGACAGGGTCATCTCTGTGGTCCTGGCTGGCCTCAAAGTCTCTCTAATAGCCTCAACTGGCCCTGAATCTGCAATCCTCCTGCCTTAGCCTCTCAGAAGTCAGAGTGCTGAGCTTGCAGGCATGTCTCACTGTGCCCAGCTCTGTGAATGCTTCCTTGATAATTTCTAAATTTATAATTCCTAAAATATCTTAAATAATAGTGTCAAGAATATATTTTAGAATTGCATTTTTCTGTTTTGTACAACACACTAGTAAATTAATAAAAAATGTACTAATATAATGTACTCTAAAATATGAAACGTCCTGTAAGTACTAATGAGTAATACTTTTTTTTTGAGACAAGGTTTTACTCTGCATTCCAGGCTGGCCTTGAGCTCACTGTGTAGCCCAAGCTGACATCAAGCTGAGATCCTCCTATCTCAGCCTCGGTAGTGCTGAGATTACAGGTGTGAGTCACCATGCCTGGCTAAGAATTACTTTTTTTTTTTGGCACCGGGAATCAAGCTCAGGACTTTGCACCTCCAGGCAGGAGCTGTGTCACTGAGCTGCATCCCCGGCCCAAGAGTTACTTTCAGTCATAACTTCCTCCAACATTTTCACTTGGTTTTTATTCGATTGTGGAATTTTAAAAGTTTCTATTAATTCATTATTTCTTTTAATATGCAGTATTCCTTGGTAAAATGATACACAAATATTAATGCCATTAAACATTTAAGTGATAGTGTTTTTTGTAGAAACAGTGTATATTAGCAAATATGCGTGATGTAGATAATGAGATTCTGGAACTTGGAAATTAATTGCTGTAAGTTTTAGTGTTGTCTTTGTACAACTGTTTTGTTTATTAAATAGATTTTGTTTTCAGTATCAAGTAGTTTGTAGCTACTATAAATAATTTTGGTCATTTTGACTCCCTCTCTAACAGATAAAGTAAGAAGAGATTCTGTCTCCTTTGTTTGTTTCTTTTCTTTCTTTTCTTTTTGTCTTTTTAAGACAGGATCTCGCTATGTGATTCAGGCTGGCCTTGAGCTCACTTTGTAGGCCAGGCTGGTTTAGAACTCGCAGCAATCCTCTTGTCTGAGCTGGGCTCCTCGTGAGTGCTGGGGTTACAGGTGTGCACCGCCACACTTGGCTCGTTTTCTTCCTCTTTCTTTCTTTTTCTTTCTCTCTCTCTCTCTCTCTCTCTCTCTCTCTCTCTCTCTCTCTCTTTCTTCCTTTCTTCTCTCTCTCGCTCTTTTTTTCTTTATTTCTATCTTTTTGAGACAGGGTCTTACTATGCAGTTCAGGTTGGCCTTGAACTCACTTTGTAGCCCAGGCTGGTCTTGAACTCAGCAATCCTCCTTCCTCAGCCTCCTGAGTGCTGGGATTACAGGCGTGCACCAAGCACCTTACCAGCCTTATCTCCTTGATTTTCCTGAAAGTCAGATATATATTTTTGCAAAGGTAATTAAATATTATGCTTTCTTGGATGATAAATGTGTTTAATTGGAACAAAATCTTTTTACTCAGTTTTTAGTCTTTGTTAGTACGTGTTTGTTGTACGTAATACACACATCCCTCGTGGGGAGCTGGTCATGTACATGATGCATCGCTGGTATTTTTTCATCCCTTCCTGCCCCTCTGCCCTCCACCTCTTGGTCCCTTCTCATCTGCAAAAGGTTTAGGTCTCTCCCTCCTACTATCAATCCTTCATTTACATTTTGGGTTTCTCAACCCAGATCAAACCATATCATATTGAAACGTGTGTCTAATTTATTTCACTTAACATTATGGTCTCAAGAGCATCAATTTTCCTACAAATGACTCAAGTTTACCCTCCTTTATGACAGAGTAGTACTCCTTTATGTATAAATATCGGACTTTCTTTCTCCATCCCTCTGTGGAAGGACATACAGGCCGCCCCCAGGATGTAGCTACTGTGAGTTGTGCTGCTGTAAACATGAGCATGTGTCGCGGTGATGCGTCCTCCCCCCTTTGGGAAGAGATCTAGGAGAAGAGTAGCTGGGTCCAGTGGAATTTCTAGTTGTAGTTTTTGATGAATCTCCACACTGGTCTCCAAGGCTGCTCTAGGTTCCATTCCCACCAGCAATGTAAAAGCTCCCTTTTCCCCCACAGCCTTGACAGCTTGTTATTTGATTTCCTGATGATAACCACTCTTTCTGGGGCAGGATGGAATCTCAGTTTTGTTTTAATTTGCCTTTCTCTAGTGGCCAGAGATTTTGAGCTGTTTTTTGTCTATTTATCGGTCATCAGTCCTTCTTCTGCGAAGTGTCTGTTCAATTCAGCTACCCATGTTTTGATTAGGTCTTTTGTTTGGGAGGTCTATTATTGTTGAGTTCTTTATATATTCTGGATATTAGTCCCTTTGCTAAGGAATATCTGGCAAAAACTCCCATTCTGTAGGTTGTCTCTTTACTTTGTTGGTTGTTTTCTTTGATGTACAGAGATTTTTAATTTGATAAATTTGTTAATTTTTGATGCTATTTGTTGTGTGTTTAATTGTGGTTCTGTTTAGAAAGTCCTTGCTTATGCCTTTGTTTTCAAAGTGTTATCTATATTTCCTTCCAGCAAATTGTTTGTTTTAACATTTAGATCTTTGATCCATTCTGATTTTAGTCGAGTATATGATGAGACATATGGGTCTAGAGTCCATGTTCTGCCTGTGGATAGGCAGTTTCCCCAGCACCATTCATTAAAGAGGCTGCCTTCCTCCAGCGTGTGTTTCTGGCCCCTTTGCAGAAGATCAGATGGCCGAATGTGCCTGGAGGTGTTTCTGCATTCTCTTTCATTGATCCACCTGCTTGTTCTCGTGCTTCTACCGTGTTGTTTTTATCACTGTAGCTTTGCTACTTGGTGTTGTGATACCTCCTGCTTTGCTCTTGTTATCTGGAATCGCTTTTGGTGTTCTGAATCTCTTCTGGTTCCTTGTGAACTTCAGGATTATTTTCTCTAGTTCTGTGAGGAATTTCACTGTTTTGTTTTTTATTTTGAGTTTTTGGTCTTTCTGAGACAGGCTCAGGTTAGTCTTGAACTCACTATGTATCCCTGGCTGGCCTCAAACTCACAGTGATCCTCCGGCCTCCAGCCTCCTGAGTGCTGCAATTACAGGCATGTGCCACCATGCCCGACTTGCTGTTGGTATTTTTAATGGGATTACATTTAATCTGTGTATCAGCTTTGGAAGAATAGCAATTTTGACTATTGGTTCTGCCTGTTCAGGAACAAGGATATCTTTCCATTTTCTGATGTCTTCTTTGATTTCCTTTCTCAGAATATTGTAGTTTTCATTGTAGAGGTCTTTCACTTCCTCGGGTAGCTTAATTTCTAAGTGTATAATTTTTCTGAATGCTATTATGAATGGTACTATTTTTCCGACTTCTTTCTCAGTGAGGTCATTATTGGTTTACAGGAGCACTATTTTGTGTGTGTTGATTCTGCACAGGCTTCATTGTTGAATTTGGTTATTAATTTTAGGAATCTTTTCACGGGAATTTTGGGTGTTCAGGGTAAAAGATCATCTCCTCTGCAAATAATATTAATTTGACTACTTCCTTTTCTATACACGTCCCTTTCTTTCTTTCTTTCACTTGATTACTCAGGCTAGTGTTCTGAGCATTGTGTTGAACAGGAGTGGTGAGAGTGGAATCTTTGTCTTGTTCCTGATTCTAGAGGGCAAGTGTTCAGCGTTTTCCCATTGAATGGGATGTTGGCAGCAGGTTTGTCATAAATGACTTTCATCAGATTGAGATAAGCTCCTTCATACCTATTTTCTTCAGGTTTTTTTTTTTTTAAACCATGAATGGCTTCTGGATTTTGTCAAAGGCTTTTTCTGCATCTATTGAGGTGATCATGTGATTTTTGTCTTTGCTTCTGTTATGTGATATATTACATCTATTGATTTGCATATGTTAAAGTATCATTGTATCCCTGGGATGAATCCTGTTTGGTCACGATGTATGATCTTTCTGAGGATTTATTGGTTGTCTTCTGTATGCCAGCTTCTTGTTAAGGATTTTTGCATCTATGTTCATTAAAGAGATTGGCCTGTTCTTTTTTTGGTTGGATCTTTGTCTGGTTGTGGAATCAGGGTAATACAGTAATGCCAGCTTCCAGGAATGACTTTTTTTGAAACAGAGTCTCACTTTGTAGTTCGGACTGGTTTCAAACTCACTGCTGCAGCCCAGGCGGGCCTCGCACTCCGGTGTGCTACGGTTACAAGCATGGATCACCAGGCCCGGTCCCCTTTCAATTTCATTAAAGAATTTGAGGAGATAAGGGTTTCGACCCGGATATTCTTGCACAATTCACCAATCTACTGGGACTAACTGGAATGAAATCTTTTTTATTGATGTTTTTTTTTTTTTTTTTAATGGGAGGAAATTTTTTTTTTTGAAAACACTGTTTTATTAAGTAAATTTCATAGTCCATTATTACAAACTGTTCCTAAACATTAGTACCAATTAAAAATCTTCTGTGGACTGATTCAGAGTTACCATATACTTTTAATTAGTCATTATTTAATTTTCTAACTATCACTGAAAGTTTTCCTATTTTTAAATGGGAGGAAGATGAGTTGATGCAGGGATATGGGAGACAGGAAGCAAGGGAGGAAAACAGTTTTGGTCTGTTATGGCCCTTACCACCTCCCCACAAGGAATGGAACATTACGTGCTGCCAACATGTACTGATAGCAGTTTTTAAAAGTAAACATTTTCTCTCTTTTTTTTTGTCTTTTTGAGACAAGCTCTTGCTATGCAGTTCAGGCTGGCCTTGAGCTCACTTTGTAGCCTGGGCTGGTCTCGAACTCACAACAATCCTCCTGCCTCAGCCTCCCAAGTGCTGGGATTACAGGTGTGTGCCACCACATCCGGCAACATTTTCTCTTCAGTGTTGTAAGGTTCCACTCCAGTTGAAAGAAAGGCAATTTTAAGAAAATAATACTGAAAAGTCATGGTTTGTGGCAATGATTTTCAGCTAAACACAACGTGGCTAGGGTATGTCAAGTGACATTTCACAAGTCTAGAGCCTCTTTGATGGGTATTATGGGTTATACTTTGGGTGTGGTGGAAGCCAGGATTGTTATAAAGCATCCTACAATGTATCGCCCAATGCATTCTTGGGCTAAAAGGCAAAACCGTAAGTAGTGAGACCCTTGGAAAAAAATCTCCTGAAAGACATCCTTGCCACCCTGAGATTCCTGGGATGGGTGGGGGATAAAGGGAGAGGAAGTAACAGTTCATTGCTCATTGAAGTGAAAATCTTGGATAAGAAGTTCTGCTGATAAATCCCAGGGCAGAAAGACACAGTAACTGTGAGGGGCATGTGAGACAGTATAAAGACAGTGGGGAAGAAGTAGTTTGGCTCCGCTCCCCTTAATGGAAGGAACTCTTAAGAGGATCCATTTATTTTGTTAGTCATTAGGTTATATAGTACAATATGATAGTTGATAGTTCTATTAACCTTAGGGTTTTTTAAAAGTAGTTTTTAGAACAAAAAGGCAATATGAAGAATAGACTTGTACATTGATTTAGTAATCTTGCCTGGACGAGAAATGAAGGAGTGCAATGTGGCAGACTGAATAAAGTCCTGCCAAAATGTCCATGCCTTATCTTCCAGACCATGTGAGTCGTAAGGAAACCGTTGCGGATGTGCTAAAGTGCAGGGCCCTGAGGTGGAGAGAGTGTCTCTGTCTGTGGGCCCAGTGCAGACACAAGGTTGCTTATAAAAAGATGGCAGGAAGGTCCAAGAAAGATGCTGTATCGCTGGCTTTGAAAATGAAGGCTGGGCCTTGAACCTAGAAATTCAGGAGGCTGCTGGGACACAAAGTGCAGAGATGTGTGTGCCCCAGAGCTATTGCGAGGAAGTGAGTCTGCCAGTGCCTCAATGGAAATAAATCTACTATTAACATTATACTAGCTTATTAATTTATTAGGCCAGCGAGGGGAAGTGATACAGGTTACAATTTATCTTTAGTGCATCCTTTCTCAGATGAAGTGTCTTAGTAACCGCCAAGAATGCCCTCTTAGATAATGAAAGGTGAGCCCATAACATAGCAGGTGTTCTTTGACAAGACGTTTATTTGTTTGCAGATATAGTCTCTACAGCAGAGTCCTCTGTAGGAATTCATGAAGAAGAACCTTTCAAAATCTCCTCTTCTAACAATAATGTTGAGAAATCCAAAATTCCCATGGACTCTGATGAGCCTGCTCAGGTAGAAGTGGACAGATCTGTGGAAATCACCTTTCCAGAGAGTCAGATGGTTTCAGCTGGTAATGCTTTGTCTTCTCACAATTACATTCCTCAGAAAGGTAAGAAACAAGTTTTCTAACTCATCAGTTGAGGAAGAAATTAGGTTCAGAAGTTATATGGCAAATGTTAACATACTTTTCTTTATAAATCAGCAGAAGATGCTTCAGAGTTTCAGATTCTGAAATATTTATCTCAAATTGATATTTGTGATGTCATGAGTTCTTTGTTTTCACCAGTTGTACTTCTTTCAGAATGGGTAAGTCAGCCTTTTAAATCTTTTGCAATAATTGTAAAAAATTGGTTTTACTAAGTGTAGGAGTGGTTTCAAAATATGCTTGAATGAATTGTCCCTATATACCTTTCATAATATTTTCTTCCATGAAATCTTCATTGATGTTTTTTTGAATGTTAAGATTTTAAAAATTCATTTTTTAGGATTTGCTGATCTTGGCTGGGTGTGCTGGCGCACCCCTGTAATCCCAGGGCTTGGGGGCTGATGTAGGATGATAGTTGCGAGTTCGAGATCAGCCTGGGCTACAAAGGGAGCTCAAGGCCAGCCTGAACTGCAGAGCGAGACCCTGTCTCAAACACACACACACACACACACACACACAAAAGATTTGGTGATCTTGAGTATTTTTTTCTTTCCTTTTTGAAATTAAGAAAGTTATACTAAATGAATTAACTTAATGAACTAAAGAGTCTTAAGCAAATTATTAGTATCCATATGGCAGCTCTTTTCTCCCAGCGGTGTAGTGAGAGAATCACAACAGCTGGTATCTCAGGATTTAACCAAGATGGAACTAAAACTTCAAATTCTGCTCACTTCTTCATTTTTTGGTAACTTCTACAGCACTTACTACTTTCTTTAACCTATTACATATTAGTATAACATTGTTATTAGTGTGTATTAGTAACAGAATAGTGAGTTTTGTTCTGAGAAATCGGTTCATGCATACGACATGCTTTGATCATTTCCAATCCCATTGCTCCCTGCTGTGTTGTTTACTATAAAACTTGTGGAAATACAGTATTACTAGAGGCCCCAGCTGTCAGACTTAGTGCACTGGAGGGCTTCGACAAATGTGGGTTCTCTTCTCATCTACTGCTACCGCAAAAGTAATCGAAGAAGCATTTTTATTTTTTCATTTCTGGGGGGCAGTGCTAGGGACTGAGCTTAGGGCCTTTGCACTAAGCTACATCCTCAACCCTTACTTTTATTTCCTATTTTGAGACAGGGTCTTGCTAAGTCACTCAATTGCCCAGGCTAGGCTTGACCTATTGATCCTGCTGCCTCAGCCTCAGAGTGCTGGCATTACAGGCCTGAGCCTCCACACCCAGCAGAGGACACAGTTAAGAAGAGCAATAACTATAACAGCGCAGTGATAGCCGTAAGAAGCTTCGGACATGGGATGAGCTTCCAGGCAGATGGATTGGAAACAGTAGGCGGAGAAAGTGGGGACGAGTTGACCAGGAGTTTCCGGAGATTGAAGTTGAACAGCTGTTGAAGGAAGAGGAGAGTTGGCCAAAGGAAGAAAGGCTTGGGCCCTAAGTTGAGGCGAGAGCAGTTCTGAAAGTACAGGTTTGGGAGGGAAGACGGCATACTGGGAAAGTATCAACACCTTCACCAGCGAGAACACGGGGAGAGGCCAGCGGTGTTCACAGAGATCAGATAGAGAATAGTTTTGTTGCAAGACTCTATCTCAAAATACAATTTACAAAAGGGGACTAGGGGTATAGTTCAGCGGTAGAATGCTTCCCAGCATGCACAAGGACCCGAGCATCAATTTGCAGCACTGGGGGAAAAAACTGGCACAGAGTTATAATATGCAAAGCTTTGTTCATTTATTTATATACATATTTTTGAGACAGGGTTTTGCTACACAGTCCAGGCTGGCCTTGAACTCACTATGTATCCCAGGCTGGCCTCAAATTCATGGCAATCCTCCTGTCTCAGCCTTCAGAGTCCTGGGATTACAGGTATACACCACCACACCCAGCCCTGCCCCCTCCCAGGGGTCCTGGGATTGAATCCAGTATTGAATCTGGCTTGCTGGGCAAGTGCTATAAATAATAATGAGTTACATCCACTGCCTTTTAAGTTTTTAAAATTTTGAGACAGGTTCTTGAACAGTTGGTCACACTGGCCTCAAACTTGCTGGGATTACAGGGGTATGTCACAATGCAGGTCTTGGTTGAAAGTCTTCAGATATGACAATGTTGACTTTTCAATTTATGTTGTCTTGTGATTTTAGAAAGGCATTTATTCTCTGGGAAATAAGTCTCAGTTTTAAAACTTCATGGGGGGGGTAGGGCAGGAATATAGCTCAGTGGCACAAGCACCTTCCTGGCAAGTGTAAGGTCCTGAGTTTGATCCCGGTACCAAAAAAACAAAAACAAAAACTTTATTTTTTAAAACTTTAATATCAGAAGTGGGGACTATGTCACAGGTTGCTGGTTGAAACTGGCTTGTGTGTCATTTAAGAAAATGATTAATCAGTTGTTACATTTAAAAGGTAAAATCATTTAAAAATCTAAATTCCTGGATCCTTTTGAAAAAGTAGAAGACTATAATTCTGAGCTTCCCATCTTTCACAGCAACAAGGTGCTCAAGGTACATAGTGTCTAAGTGGGTAATGTGCTTTTCAGCGCCCTACGTTTATTTCAGCTGCTTGGCTGCTATAGGGCTATAAATCTAAAATTCTTAGAGCAAATGTTCTGAAGAGTCCTTAACATCTGTAATTCTCACAATCTGAGTACACCCATTAAAACCGCACAATACAGACTTCAGTGACTTTAAGAAGTGGAAAATTTGAGCAATTTTCCAGTTAAGTTTAAGTAAAAGGGTTTCCTTCTTTTCTTCTTTTCCTTTTTCCTTTTCTCTTCTCATTCCTCTTCCTCCCCTTCCTCTTCCTCCTCCTCTTCTTCTTTTTTGAGACAGGGTCTTGCTATGTAGTTCAGGTTGGCCTCGAACTCTGCAATCGTCCTGCCTCAGCCTCCTGATTCCTGGGATTACAGGCACGAGCCATCACACCCGGCTAGTTTCCTACACTTTCTGCCTAAATATTTTAGGTGATTGTTTCAATATTCTGGTAATTTCAATTTACTGGCAATTTTTTACAGAACATACTTTAGTTGTATTATCCAAGTAATAGCAGGCAACTACTTTTTCTCTATTTTACAACTGGGGAACCTGTTCTAATGTTTACTCTTATGTAGAATGCTTCATTCACAGGTGGAATAAACAATGGAAATTAGTTCTTGTTCCACAGGTAGCTCCTGATTTAGAATGTTCTGAAGGTAACTCTTAATAATACAGGGAATGATGACGTGGTTCAACAATTTTGTTTGATTTCCTTCCAAAGGACTAGATCACATGTCTGTGACACTGTTCAATTAAGCAGGAGTAACAACTACTTACAGCTTTGCGCAGGGCCCTGTAAGGGGGCAGTTAGTTAGTAGGTTGCGGGCACAGTGACCTGGGTAGCATGTTTCCAATGTTTTTGGGTGCTTTCTCTTAGTTTTAACAAACACTGACAGCATTTAATGGCCATTTCTTTCAAAGCAGGTCCCATA
Source organism: Dinomys branickii (assembly GCA_004027595.1). Taxonomy (NCBI): domain Eukaryota; kingdom Metazoa; phylum Chordata; class Mammalia; order Rodentia; family Dinomyidae; genus Dinomys; species Dinomys branickii. The sequence goes on from PVLD010007520.1 coordinate 12,856, forward strand.
TAAGACAGAAAATCCAATGTCTACATATGGGAGCAATCTAAGTATCTTTTGCAGGTTAGAAATCATGTATCTAGGTGAATAGACCATAAAATAGAACATTAGGTTTTTTTTTTAGTAAGTTAACAAGTTTAGTTTTTTCTTTCCAAGCGTAGATTATAAGGGGATAGTTATATGTGTGAGATTTCAGAAAATGTATGTGCATACGTGTCTGTGTACATATATTTAATAAGGCATGAGGTCCATGATGCTGGATTACGGGTTGGCAGTCACGACTCCACCTCTAGCACCCCTTTACCACACAAGTGTCACAACAGGGTCGCAGCGGTGTGGAAAGAGGAGTGCAGGGTCTGCTAGCATCTGAAATCTTTCTCAAGGGTATGAGGTGCTTCACAGGAGCGTCATTTATGTCTTTGAATATGTTAACATGAACGTCTTAAGAAATGGAATCGAAAGATCTGGAGGAAGAGGTGAGTGTGTTATTATGAAGACATTAGGTTTGGAATTTTGCATTATTTGTTAAACTTTACTGTTTCTGCCATGGGGCAACTTAGATTTTTATTCTTAAACTTCAGGCGTTCTTTTCTTCCTGAATTGTTTTTATTATTTGGAATAGTTATGGAAAATCGGAAAGAAGCACGGACTAAGTTAGGAAGGGCAAAGGGATTTATTTTTTTACAAGTCTTAAAAGCTATGATTCTGGAGTCTCCTGAAAATGTTTAGACTTGTTAAAAAATTTTTATTGAGTAATAAAATGTTTTGAGGCATGCATTGGTATTAAAGTCTTTGAAATTCTAAGGATAAAATCTTGATTATGTTTGTGTTCTGAGTTTAATAAGCTATTCACACTTGCAGTATACACTGTCTGACACGTATCAAGGTGTGATTACCTTAAAAACAGAGAATTATTAAGTAATCTCTGCTCCTTTCTGATACTGCAGTTCCTGAAACTCCTTAGGCTGATGTGGCAGAGATCAGAGCTGGCACTGTATGTTTTGAAAAACTAGGCCGCGTTTCGCTCCTGAAATGTTCTTTTTGTGAACTCGGGCGGTTTTGATTTTTTTTTTTTAACACCATAAAGATTGTGTTGCCTCATGAGTTTACATAGGGAAATTTCCTGAGGATTCAAGATCTTGTTGTCCAGCGAGTTCTCTTGGGCAATCGGTCCGGGAAAGGGGCTGTTCTCCTTTCTGAGCTGTTTCACCGAGCCCTGGCGTTGGGAGGCAGAAACCAAGGCGGATGATGGGGCTTCTGAGAACGATGGGCGCAGACGGATGATATACACCTGTGTCCACTGAAATGCTTTTCTGCGCTCGTCCGCGGCCCTGGAAACAAAGGTCCCAAATTTAGAGGGCAGGTGGCTCCCTTTAGGTCCCTTCCCAGCGGAGGGTGCGCCGGCTGGGCCGGCGTCCCGGCTTATGACTGGCTCGCTTGCTCGGTGCGAGAGCTCCGGGCGCAGAAACAGCCGCCCGCCCCACGGCTGCCCGGGACGCGCCGGGCGAGGGCGGCCGAGGCTATGCGCTCCACCGCGCGCCTTCCGGAACGGAGCCCGAAGTCCGCAGGCGGCTGGCGGGAAGCCCCGGCGCGAGTCCCGCAGGCCGGATTCCGCCCGAGGACGGCGGCGGCCAGGATCCCTTAGGTCCGCGGCAACGAGAGTGGCTGAGTCGCCCACCCCCGACAGCCGGGGCGCGCGCCTGGGAGGGAGCGCGGCCCCTTTAAGAGCCAGCGAGGAGGACACGTAGCGCGAAGGGGGCGGGGAAGTTTCCTGGGTCCGAGCCGCCCCCTCCCCCCCCCGGGGACTGAACCAAAGCGTGCGTGCGGGGGTGGTTGGGAGGCTTGTGTGGAGGGCGCGCGTTGCGGGCTCGCGGGACCAGCGCGGCCCTGGCCCCTCCTGGATGTGAGGCGTGGCGAGCGAGGGGTGAGGCTTCCCGGAGGGCAGCGCCCGCGCGCGAGGTGCGCTGCGCTGGTCCGCGCTCCCCCGCCGCCCCGCAGTGGTCGGCCCCGCCGCTGGGTGCGGGCTAGGTTCCGGACTGAAGGTTGGGTGTCCTGGGCCGCCGGTTGTGGCCCGGCCAGGCCGAGGCTGCGGCGGCGACGGCCGGAGCGGCCTCGCGCCATGGAGGGGCCCGGGGCCACCCTTCGGCCGTACTTGAGGTCGGTCCTGGCCGAGCTGCGCCGGGTAAGTGCGCGGTCAGAGGACGCGGCCCCGGCGTGGAGGGGTCCCGGGGCCGAAGCCGCCCACCCTGGCGGAGTCCTCGCATGCCGCGGGCTCCGGCCTGCAGCGGGCAGGGACCGCGGCCGGGGCTCGGTGGTCTCCGGGCGGCGCAGGGTCGCGGGTCGGGAAGGCGAGGGAGCGCGGGCTCGGCCGGGCTTGGCCTCGGGGCGTGCAGCGGAGGTCTGAGGTTGCAGGTTCCCCGCCGAATTCGCCTTTCCGAGGTGTGGTTTATTTTGAGCTGGGAGCAGTGACACGTGGTTCCTCCGGCGAGAAACTTGAGGACTGAGCCTGAGACGCGTTGTGTGTTTAGTGGTGAAACTTCCTGTCCTGCAAGGACACCTAAGCCCGGGCGGGAGTTAGGATTCTGGCGCTGCGTTCTCTTGGGAAACAATGACCTCTGGAGATGCTTTGCCCTACGCGGTTGTTCTGGCTTCTGTCTGCGTCTTGAGGTCGTGTGCACGCAGTGAGTGTCCAGCGATAGCAAACTCCCGGGGTCAACATTTGTTTTTTTCGGGTTCACTTTATAGTCAGGTTGCAGAGTTTTCTTCCCTAAGTGATTAATTGAGATGTTTAGGGACATTTATGTTGCCGTGTTGTAAAATGTTGCATTAGGTTTTTTAAAGGACTATTTAAATATTGAGGCATTAATAATTGTTTTTTACGTGAATGAAAAAGTTGTTGCCATTGCTGTTCATTCATTTACTCAGTGGTAGGTTATCTAGTACACACTCGCGCGCACACACACGGATGAAAGAGAGACAGCTTTTTTTCATGTGGAAATTCTAAACAGACTAAGACGCAGTTTTGGTGATTAGCACCATGCTTTCTGTTAAGGGTGAGAAGACGGAAAAATTAGTCCAAAGGGGTGGGAAGCGTTACATTCTCTGCAGCGGTCAGGAAAATCTGTCTGGGCTGAGCAGATAGCTCAAGCGGTGAAGGTGCGCGAGGGCGAAGGAGTTGTTCGAGGTAAAGGTGGGCTCAGGGCGAGATGTGCAAGATGCTTTCTGGAGACAGGTGGGTTCCGAGTGCCGCGGCAGGTGCTGCAGAGCCTCTGAAGACTTCTTTTTTTTTTTTTTTTGGGCTTTTTGAGGCAGGGTCTCGCTGTCCAGTTCAGGCTGGCCTTGAGCTCACTCTGTGGTCCAGGCTGGTCTCGAACTCGCAACAATCCTCCTGCCTCAGCCTCCCGAGCGCTGGGATTGCAGGCTTGCACCATCACAGTCGGCAAGGCTTCGGGTTTAGAAAGCTCGACCTGGTAATGGCTTGTGGGTTAGATGTCAGGGAAACAAAACTCAACAGGTCTTAAGGGAGAAATGACAGAGAAGGAGGGCTAGAGAGAGAGGCACTGAATGGGGACATATTTAGGAGCTAGGAACTAAAATGGATGTCATTTTATTGGTTAGTCGGAGAGGGGGAGCGTCGGGAGAGAAAAATTATGGATCTAGAATGGCTGGCTCCAGGTTGCTGGTGGTGGCAAGTTAGTTGTTCACTGAGATGGAGCTTATAGGAACTTCATGGATGAGAGATGATTTCAGGGTTCACATATTTCCCTTTCTCTGTTAAAAAGCAATAATCAGTACTTGGTTTTTATAACTGTTGTAGGACCGGTCAGCTTTTGCAGAATTTTCTCTCTTCTGATGAATAGCTTCACCTGGATTATTTTTTGCTGAATTCCGCTAGTTTTACCCCACTGGTATAGGTACTGGCTAGGATGGCACAATATTGTTATGATTTTTTTAGTTTAATTTTTTTGTTTGCAATCAGATTTTATTGGTGCTCTTTAGATATCCATAATGATCACATTCATCATACCGAATTTGTACCTGTGCATGATACAACTTGTTTCTTTTTTTCCCCATCCCTCTACCTTCTCTTTTTAGATTTAGTGTTTTTTTTGGAGACAGAGTGTTGCGGTGTAGTTCAAGCTGGCCTTGAACTCACTATGTAGCACAGGCGGGCCTTGAGCGAACATTGATCCTCCTGCCTCAGCCTCCTGAGTGCTGGGTCCTTTTAATTTTATGATTATTGATATTCATATCTATTTACATAAAATTCATCCTTTGACAGAGTGTTCACTGTGTTACGCAGCAGTCGCAAGGCCAGAACATTCATCGCCCTGAAGAGAAGCCTGTCCCTGTGAGCAGGCCTGCTCTTCCCCCTCCATCCCTTGAGAAGCACTGATCTGCCTTCTGCCTGTGTGCATATGTGTTGCACCTGTGTGGCGTGAATACAGCCACTCACTGTGTGGCCTTCTGTGCGTGGCTGTCATTACACTTACGTTTTCAAGGGCCATCTGTACTTAGCATGTAACTATTTCATTCCTCTTTGTGGCTGAAAAATATTCCCACGTGTACTTATACCACTTTTATGTCAGCTGATGGACAGATGTTAATGGGCTATTAATGTGTTTTTAGCTATGACAAATAATGCTGTTATGTGTACAGGTTTTTAATGTGCGCATATTTTTTATTCACTTGGATACTACCTATGATTGGAATTGCTGCTATATGTTTAACTTTTTGAGGAACTGGGAGATTGTTTTCTGTATGGGTGGTAGCATTTTACATCCCCTCCAACAATGTATGAGAAAGTTCTAGTTTTCCACATCCTAACACATGTGGTTTTCTGTTATAACTTAATTATTATAATTTTTTGGGGGACAAGGTCTCACTATGTAGTTCAGGCTGGGCTTTACCTCGATGGGTAGCCCAGGCTGGCCTTGAGCAGTGATCCTCCTGCCTCAGCCTCTTGAGTGCTGGGAGCACAGGTGCGCACCATCATGCCTGGCCTACATCCCCAATTTTTTTTTTTTTTTAAATTTTATTGTTTGGTCTGAGACAGAGTCTCACAGTTACCCTGTGAGGTCTTGAAATTTTAATCTTTATCCTTCAGCTTCCCTCAGCGCTGGGTTGCAGGTGTGTGCCAGCACATCTGCTGTGGTTGTTCTTATACAACTACCTTGGTAAGTGTTCTGTGGTATCTTATGGCTTTGATTTGTTTTTCCTGATGCCTAATGATGTTGAACACATTTACATGTGCTTATTTGATGTTTGTATATATCTTCTTTGGAGAAATGGCGATTCATTTTGTTTGCTCATTTAAAAAAACAGGTTGCTCTTTTAGGGTTCTTTATACATCCAGGTACTAGATCCTTATCAAATACCTGAAATGAAAATATTTTCTCTTGTTCTATGTTTTCTTTTCCATTTATGGCGTCATTTGAAGCACGGAAGTTTTTAATTTTGATTAAGTCCAGCTTGTTTAATTTTTTCTCCTACAATGTTGAATAACTGTGCATGCCTTTGTTCTGATGGTAGGGGAAAGCTTTCCTTCTGTTACCTGTAAGTACATTAGCTGTGGGTTTTGCGCAGGAGCTCCTGGTGTGGTCAAACAAGTTGCCTTTTATCATAGTTTGTTGAATGATCATGAAAGGATGCTAGAATTTGTCACACGCTTCTTCACTGTCTATGGAGGTGATCATGTCCTATTTTGTTTTTTTCTTTATTATATTTCTATGGGCTGTGTGTTAAACCATAACCTTGAATTCTTGGTATTAAACTCTTGTTAACCCCTTTTGCATGCTATTGGATTCACTTTGCTGCTATTTCATTGAATATTTTTGTATTTATAGTTATAAGATACATTGGTGTGTGGTTTTATTGTCTTGTATGTTGGGGCTTCCTATCAAGGTAAATGCTGCCCTCATAGGTTGAATGAGGAAGTGTTCCCAAATGACTGATGTTAGTTTTCTTTAAAATTCTGATAAAATTCAGCTGTGAAACCGTTTGGTTCTGGCTCTTTGTTGGAAGTTTTTGATTATTATTTACTTGTTATAACCCTAGTCAGATTTTCTTTTCTAAATTAGTTTCATTAGCTTGTGTGTTTTATGAGTTTATCTGTTTTGTTTAGGCTTAATTTCTGGGCACACAATTGTTTGTAATATTCTCTTATGTTTATTTCTGTAAGTTTGTTAGTAATGTTCTCTAATTGATTTTAGTACCTGATTTTGTAACTGATTTAATAATTGATTTTAGTAGTTGATCTTGAAGTTTTTTGTTACCTAAATGTGTTCCTATTTTGCCAATTATTATTTTTTCTTTTTTATTTTGTTGATCTTTTATTTACTGATTGCTTTTTTTTAAAAGGGGGAAAGGTTTATTTAGCTCACAGTTTGTGGAGGGTTCAGGCCGTACTCACTGGCTCCAAGGCAGAGTGGCGCGTGGCAGAGGGCAACCGTTCACAGTGGCGGGAGACAGCAAAAACAACAGGGGCAAGAGGAGGAGAGGGCTAGCTGACCTATTAAAACACTAACATTTGGTTTTACAGATTTTTCTCTTAACACTTTTTCATTCACTAAAAGTTTTTTTCCCTTGTATTGTCACACACTTGCTTGCCTTAGGCTTATTTTATCCTTTTTTTTGAGTTTTTTGTTTGAAGGTTAGATTACTGGGTTGAGACCATTTAAAAAAAAAAACAGACCTTTTTAGCTATAAACTTCCTTTAGACACTGCTGTAACTATATCCTACAAGCATATGTTGCCTTTTTGTTTCCATTCTTCATTATTTTCTAGTTTACTTTGTGATTTCTACTCTGGCTTACTGGTTATTTAGGAGATTATTTATTTTTACGTATTTGTGACTTTACAAATTGGCTTTTGTTATTGGTTTCTACTTTTAATTCATTGTGGTCAGGAAAGATATTTGCATAATTTTAGCTTTAAAACTTGGGAGACTCATTTTATAGCTTAATAGATGGATCTTTTCTGAAGAATATTACATGTACATACTTGAAAAGAATGTGCTTTTTGCTGTTGGGTTGTATGTTAGGTCAGTTTGGATTATAGCTGTAGCTGGATTATAATGTTTGTTACTTACTGATTTGTTGTTTAGTTCTTTGAGTTATTGAAAGAGCAAAAAAAGTGAGAGCTTCCAATCTCCAGCTATCATTGAGTCATCTGTGTTTCCCTTTAATTGTATTGTTACCTTTTGTGATTTTATTTGTATCTTTTGCCTCTGGTAGCTAAACTGTTTACAAATATTAATTTAAAAAATGTTTGGAGATGGTCTCATTCTGTAGTTCAGACTGGCCTCAAGCTCCTGGCAGTCCTCTTGCCTCAGCCTCCTGAGTGTTGGGATTGCAAGCATGGGCACAGCTGGCTGCAGCTGTTGTAGAGAAGAGGTGGCGGGCAAGGGGGCGCATGCCTGTAATCCGGCACCTGGCAGGCTGAGGCGAGCAGCATGACTGTGAGTTCCGGGCCAGCCTAAACTACAGTGAGACCCTGATTTGAAAACAAAACAAAAAACTGGGGAGATGTTGTTATGTAATATCTTCATTTGTTTCTAATAACAGTGTTTGTCTTAAGTCTGCTGTATCTGATGCTACTCCAGCTGCCCCAGCTGCCCTTGGGTATTGTTTACAGCGAGTTATTCTTTCCCATCCTTTTGCTTGCAACATGTATGTCTTTAAGCTTGTGTCTTACAGGAGGCACATAATCGGGTCACTTTTTTTTCCATTTCTTCAATCTTTGCCATTTACTTGGGGTGTTTAATTCTCATAGATTTACTGATAATTTTGTTATTTTCCCATTTGCAGATTTATGACAATTTAATTGGTATTACTTTAGTTTCCTTCAAAAGTTGCTTCTATACAGTGTTATACTCTCCTTTAAACGATTGTAAAAATTTACATCTTTATACATTGTGTGTTCATCAATTACTGCTTTGTGCAGTTATTTTTTGAAAGGAGTTACAGAAAATTTGTGTATGTGTACCCCTGTTCTGCTATTATATATAGGACATTAGGCTAAGCCTGGTTGTTCATAATGTAGCTGAAGCAAAACAAACGTTTAAGTAGGGCTTTATTCAATGCTTCTATACTAAAAAAGTGAAAACGCAGAGGATAAGATGCAGTAGATCATTCATCTAACATAATATGCTTTGTTCTTTGGGGTTCCTGGGCTGTGCACATTTTAGAGCCTGGTGTAATTCTTTTTTTGTGCTAGGTATCATCTTGGCGTCAGGCTCTTCCTTCCCTAAAATCTGGTCCCAAGGAAGGGTGAGAAGTTGAAATAGCATTTTACAGTTTGGAATGAAATACTTGTTTCCTTTTAGAGGTCTCTTCACATCCTATATATTTATTTATTTGTAATCCGATTGCAAAACAGATTGTTTAGGTGCCATATATGTGACCTATGTCATGTGTGCCTTTTTAAAAATTTATTTTTCTGTTGGTACAATTTAGACACACATAACGATAACATTCATCATAGGGTGTTTGCACCTGTACATGATGTATCTTGCTTCTTTTTTCCTATTCCCCTCCCCTCCCTCCAGCCTCTCTTCCCGTCCTTACTTACAAAGCTTTGTGTTCATTTTTTCCTTTTTTCTCTTTTTTCTTATCCCTTCCCATTTCCAAATACCTAGTGCATAGAGAAACAGTGCAGTATTTACATGTGTTTGATTAATTTCTCTTAGCACTATGGTCTCAAGGTCCTCGCACCCTTTTCATGTGGGCTGCTGACTTGGGGAATCACGCCCTCCTTCCATCAGCAAGTACCATAGCGTCACCAGGGAGTAGAACACAGCCGTTTCAGACCGGATAGGCCGTCCTGTGCACAGGGTCTCTCCAGGACACCCATGTAGGATCGTTCAATTAACCGTGTCATAAAACCCAGAGCCAAAGGTTTGTGTTATTGTGATACAGTGGTAATTAAGACATGGAAATGGCTAAGATTAAAAGGAAAATGTTTTAAAAAGTGTCTGGAAAGTAGTTTGTTAATACAGAGTTCGTGAATGGATAGATGGGTACCTGAATGAGTACTAATAGCTCCTCATGTTAATTGTCCATCTTGCTGAGCCTTTTCAGTCTTGTTCAGACTGAATTCTAAGTTCTTAAGACCAACTCAAAGTAAAGCTCTTTGATCCCTTTTTAAAGAGATTTAAAACAAATGACTTAATGACTTCAGGAAATTAATAAGCATGCTTATGAATAATGAATGAACTGATCCTGTTTTGAAATTCTTGCGTGCTTTATAACTGATTATGGGAAAAATAATTTAATATTTTAGCAGGACTAATATGTAAAGGAGAAATTATTTTCAAGCATAATACCTTTAAAGATGTGTACCTTTGCATTATAATCACGTGTTCTCAGGACCTGAACATGGACATCGTCTGTCTGTCTTTTTCTTTTTTGGAAACAGCGCCTTTGCACCGAGCAATACCGCTCCTCCCCTTTTAAAATTTTGAGACATGTCTTGCTAACCCTGGCTGCCCATGTGGCCCCCCAGTTTGTCATGGTCTTGCGTCAGCGTCCCCGGTGCTAGGATGGCAGGTGTGCGCCTCCACACCTGGGTCAGTAGCGTGCATCACTTGTACTGGATAACTTAGCCGAAATAGGATGCGTGGAGAGTTTGTAAGCTGTGAAGGGAACTTACTTTCTCCCCAGTATCGCATACTGAGTTCCTCCTTTTCTTAGAGACAAAAATCAATATTTCTTATTATCAATTGACTGATGTCACTGGAGTAATGGGGGAGAGGCGGAGGTCAGGGGAAAGGGATACTTTTTAGAAGTATGACTGTGTTTATTTAGTACAGGTTAATGAACCGTAGATGGTGATTTGGAAAGAGAACATAGAGATTAGAGTAAAAAATAGATTTTGGGGAGAATAACTATTAAAGGGTGGGGTTTTTCCTAGACAGAAAAGGACAAGAAAGGCAAAACTTGTTACAGAGGTTTGGGGTTGGGAAAAGCCTGGTTCATACGAGGTCGTTCTCTGAAGTGTATCCCCCACCGTCTTTCTCTTATTTGGGATCGAATGCTGTCATCGCACGGTAGCAACAGAATGACCCCTTCATTGTGACTCGCTGTCGGGTGAGGTGAAATGCAGAAGCGACTGTAAAGGCCTCATGCCGTGTTGTGCTGAAGACCCGCTGGGGAAGGAAATCAAGTGGGAAAGGCTGCAGAAGATCGTGGCCTTCGAAGGGGAAATGATAATCACCTTTATCGAGTGCCTGTCTTGTATATTTAAACAGCATTACTCCTACCATAGTTAACGGACGGGACTGACAGATTCACATTTCAAACCCAAAACTCATGCTGTAATTTTCAAACTTTTTTTTTCAAAGCTGAAATCCCCTCCCCCCGAAATCTTAATGTGGAACCCAATACGCTCTTCCCTTTAAAACCTAAATTGGTTGAAATCAGACAAAGAGCACCTGAAGAAGGTAGGTCGCTCAGCTGCTTTGGCTTTTCTGGTTTTCTTCTCAGCCTCGAAGGCTCTGAGGCCTCTCTGGAACTGCAGCGTGACGGTCACTACATTTTCCCTACTGCTGTTCTCCATGGCTTGGGGACGGTGCTTGAAAGTTGCCTGAAAAATGACCTTGGTCGCCTTCTGTTGGGTGTTAGTCTGCAGATGGTATCATGAAAAGGTTAATGGAGGTGACCCCGTATAATGGACATACGTTTGTAATCAACTCTTCTTGTCAAAAAATGCGTATTTAGGGATTTACTTCTCTTTGCCTTGAAGGTTGTGGCAGCACTGCCTGAGGAAATGAGACCAGGCCCCAGTCTCTACGGTTTATCCTGGGAGGCGGTGATAGGGGCAGCTGTTGTTGGCTTGTTTGCTGTTCTCTTATTTTTATGGAGAAGTTTTCGATCGGTAAGTAACCACTGTGTACTAAGAGAATGTTTATTCTGTCTTTTTAAATATTTTTAAAAATTAAGTTAATTCTATCTTTAGATTGAACGAGTAATATGAGAAACACATTTGTTACTGATGGAGACCAGTTAGGTTGTAGTTTTGTGGGTTATTCATGTTAATGTGTGTCCACTAGAACACAGATTTAGAATTCTGTGTGTGTGTGCACTTTATTTCTTTGGTACTGGGACTTGAACTCAGGACCTTACGCTTGCCAGGCAGATGCTCATGCCACTGAGCTATGTCCTTGGCCTTGTGTGTGCACATTAAATAAATTCTTGATGGAAGCATTTTACGCTAATGCCAAAACCTTACCTTAATTTCTTCACCCCCCCCTTCCTTCTGTCTTCCTTCCACCTCGCCGCCATCTTTTTTGGGGGGATCTGTGTTTGTTTTAATAGACGTCTGTGTGTGGGATCTGAGGCACTGTCCCTGACCTCCAGGTGGCCCTCGGCCATTTCATCCTCTACCTCCTGTGTTGGAGGCGACCCCGTTTTGGAGCCTGTGTTGATTATTTCCTTGCCTTTAATTACTTTGGGGGTTGTAACACATCCTGTAAACATGTACATTGTAATTGTGCTTGGCGTCATGGCATATGCCATCTTCTGAGCTTTCTTACTCATTTTGTGTTAAGACTCTTGTATATTTTAATTTATTTTTGCGATGTTGAGCTCAACCCCATGGCTTTGACATGCTAGGCAAGAGCTGTGCTGCTGAGCTTTAGCCCCCAACCCCTTGCCTGTTTTGTTAAATGAGGTTCTAACTTTACTCATTGACTGCTCTAGAATACTACATTCTAAGAGTACCCTGCAGTTTATTTACAGATTGTATGGTCTTGGCGATTTGAATTGTTTTTAGACTTCTATTGTAAACAGTGTTACTGTATACATTTTAAATTCATATCTCCTGCTGTGTACTTGTAAGTTGCCCTTGAGAATGTACCTACTTGTGCAGTGACCAGGTTCTGGAGCATGTGCAGGTTCTACTTGCGCTGATGTATGCTCCTACCAGCGGTGTGTGAGAGATTCTAGAGACCCATTTGATCCATGTCCTGTCCAATATTTACTCTTGTAATATTGTTGAAGTCCTTGATTTTTTTGTCATTGGAATGGGTATAAAATGATATGGCCTTGCTTTGAATCCCTTGGATGAAATCTTTCCAATAAATATGCTAGTCACATGTATTTGTTCTTCTTGGAAATCTTTGTTTTTTGGAAATTTTTCTGCTGAGCAGATTGTTCTTTTCTTATTTGTAGCAATTCTTTTTTTTTTTTTTTTGTAGCAATTCTTTACATACATGTTATATATAATATATACATATGTATGTATATATGTGTGTGTATATATCCCCATACACATATAATATATATTATATGTAAAATATACATATGTGTTTTTATATATTCTTGAGACAGGGTCTTGCTGTATAGTTCAGGCTGTCCCCAAACTCACTATGTAGCCCAGGTTGGCCTCAAACTGGCAGCAGTCCTCCTGCCTCAGTCGCCCAGTGCTGAGATACTGGCCTGTGCCACCATGCCCGGCTTTGTATATTGTTGATGCTACCTCACTGAGTATGTGCCACCTGTTCCAGTGTGAGATTTCTTTTTGTTTTCTCTGTTATTTTTTAAATGATGAACAGATTTTCAGTTTTTCTTTTTCTTTCTTTTTTATTTATTTATTTATTTATTTATTTATTTTTTGTTTTTTTGTCTTTGTGAGACAGGGTCTCACTATGCAGTTCAGGCTGGCCTTGAGCTCACTTTGTAGCCCAGGCTGGCCTTGAACTCACAGTAATCCTCCTGCCTCAGCCTTCCGAGTGCTGGGATTACAGGCGTGTGCCACCACGCCCGGCTTCTTTTTATTTTTTTGAGACAGGGTCTCATGTGTACTTCAGGCTGGCCTTGAACTCACTTTGTAGCCCAGGCTGGCCTTGAACTCATGGATCCTCCTGCCTCAGCCTCCTGAGTGCTGGGATTACAGGCGAGTACCAGCATGCCCAGCTAGAATTCTCAGTTTAAAAATTTTGCTTTGAACACTGAAGACCTTGATCCATGTTAAGTTAGTTGTTTTGTGTGGTATAGAGCAGAAATTCAGTGTAACTTTTTCTCTCAGGGAGTATTTTCCCCTCACTCTTGGCACATTCATTCCTTTCCAACTGTGGTGCCACAGGTTAGAGTTTCATATATTTGTGGGTCTTCTCTATGCTCTTCCAGTGATTTTTTTTTTTTGAAAGCAGGTACATATATATTCATTTTTATTTTTTCCCATTAGTTCAAGCTTGTTAGTTTACTAATTCACAGTTTTTCTTTTTTTGAGGTAGGGTCTTGCTGTGTAGTTCAAGCCGGCCTTGAGTTTACAGTGTAGCCCAGGTTGGCCTCAAACTTGCAGTGATCCTCTTGCTTCAGCCTCTCTAGTGCTGGGATTATAAGTGTGTACCATCGTGCCTGGCATGTTCATAAATTTTTATATATTCATATTCTTCATCTATCAAAAGTGAAGAGAAATGGCTGCATTCTACTGTCGGGGATTTATCATCTGTCTTTCTGTCCTTTCTTAGTTTATATATTCGAGGATAGCTTTTAGGTGTGTACGTGTTTGGAATGACTACGCCACGGTGCGTCGAGCCTTGTGAGCCTTGATGGCCTCTGTAACTCAAGCAATGCTTTTGCTTTAAGGTGTTTTTTCCTGATGTTAATAAAGCCGTAGGGACTTTTTTTGACTGATAATTATCTTTTATCCTTATCATTTCCAGGCTTTCCATAGTCCCTACTTAATGTATACTGTATTTGGTATACATTTTCTGATACATACTAATTTAGCAATCTCTTTTTCACTATTAACTGTAATCTACCTACATATACTATAATGATCAATATCTTTGATTATCAGTATCTTACAGTTTAGCTTATTAATTTGTTCCATTTTTCATATGTTGCATTTAAATTCTTTTCATAGTGATGAGTAAATCTTTTTGCTAGAAAGACAACGACCTTAGTACACTTTCACATCTCTTGGTGTCCCTTTTAATTTTCCAGTCTACAAGATGTTATCATCTAGAATTTTTTCTGGAGTTTGAAAGGTATATTTCTCTTTTTTCTATTTTTTGTTCTTAATTTTTTCTTTTACCTTTTCTTCATCTTTAAGACAACAAATACCAAAGTATTTGATCACCCTTAATTGGCTTCTCTTGCTGGGTCTTCTGGATTTCTTATATTGAATAGTTCTTTCAAGATTGTTTTTAGTGTGTCTGTGTGGGACAAGTCTTCTGAGACTTTATTTGAATTCTTTGCTTTTTTTTTTTTTTAGATATAGTTTTATTGTGTTCCTTGGGCGGGCTTAAAACTCCTGAGTTCAAATGATCCTCCTGCTTCAGCCTCCTGATTGTCTGGGATTATGGGGCAAACCACTGTGCCCTGCTCTTCAGTGTGTTTGAATTAAGTCCTATTGGAGTGGCAGTTTGTTCAGATACAATCTTAAGTCAATCTTAATCTACAGTTGTCCTTACTTTAAAACCTTGCTGGTTTTTCATTTTGCATCTGGTGATACTAATGTCAATGAGATTCTTTTCATTTGTAAGGATTTCTTTTCTTTCTTTTCTTTTTTTTTTTTTTTTTTTGGTGATACTGAGAATTGAACCTAAGGCTTTCACACTGAGCTATATCCTCTGCCCTTTTAATAATATTTAATATTGAGACAGAGTATTGCTGAGTTGCAGGGCTGGGCTTGAATGTGACCGTCCTGCCTCCCAAGTACTGGGATTACAGTCGCACACCACTGTGCCTGGCTTCTTTATTAAAGATTTTTTTTCTCCTTCTGGGGCTACTGTGTTTTAGATTTTGTCCCTTGTGCTCACTTTCAGATGTCTTAACTTTTATTTTTCAGTTTCTTTGTGGATTTCGGTTACTTTTTGAATTTCTCAGTGTGCTATTTCAGTTCTCTAATTTCTTGTTCATCCATACCATTCTACTATACTTCTCTTTTAAATTTTCTGTTAATTGTATCTCGGTACAGTTTGTGGTGATTTAAGTCCTCTTTTGTCTTTTCTACTCAGTGGTGCCACCTCAGCCTCAAACTGATCCTTTGACGGTGGATTTATTTGCCTTCATTATTTGAGAGAAAACTTAGAGAAGAAAAAGTTTGGTTATGGTTTCTTTAGAATCAGTTCAGGTCTATAGTCTTACAGCAAGATTTCTCAGACTTCTATATTGGTGATAGGGACATGATAATGGGAACTTCTTGAAATAGTTTGTTTTAGGACCAAATATGTTTAGGAAACTGTGGGTTAAATGAAATTAAACATGTATCATTACACCAGACTCTTTAACATGGCCTTGTACAACGTGAATCATCAGAGATTGTAACATTTTTCTCATTCGAAATAGAACACTTTTGACTTATTCATAGTAAGGCAATAAATCTGTTGTTAGTTTTATGTTTTGAGTAGAAGCTAAATGAGTTAGATTTACTTGAATGTATTTGTTTTAACGTAATTTTTATTAAAAATGTGTTTCAGGTTAGAAGCCGTTGTTATGTGGGTAAGCTAATTTTCCATTTATCTCATTGTATATAATTTTAAAACTTGTAATTTATTTATGATATATATGTATGTCCATTGTTCTTTTCTTTCAGGGAGAGAAAAACAGCTTGCTGTAAAGCTTTCTGAACTAATTGAAGAAAAATGTAAATTACTTGAAAAAGTTAGCCTTGTTCAGAAAGAGGTAAGACACAGTTGAAAGTAACGTTCATATTAGAGTTAGGGAGCTTTGTGCTTCTCTGTGTGGCTACTTCTGTGTACATTTGTCATTAATACTTTGCACAGTTTTCAAGTTCTGTTGCTCAGTTTCAGTGCTACTTTATTTTTTATTTTTATTTGTTTGGTTCTGGGAATTGAACTCAGGACCTTGCACTTGCCAGCCTTGTGCTTATGCCACAGAGCTATATGTCAGGCCCGAGGTAGCTTCTGTGCTTAACCCACGTCTTATTACCATTAGTCATTGTGCTAGGTGTGAGGTATTTTCTCACTGCGGTTTCAGTTTGTGTTACTGCGGCTAATGAGGTCACACATCTGTCTATATGTGTATTGCCCATTTTGATGTTCTTTTTGTGAAGTTGCCTTTTAAGTTATTTTCATATTTTCCATTTTATTATGTAGGATTTTTTTGTGTTTCTGGCCCAAGGAAATATTTGCCTCCCCTCGTACAGTCATTTACCTAGAAATGTCACCAGCTCACCCTTCTTATGGCAGAGTGGTGCTCCATTGTATAATCCCACATCTTCCTTATCCGTTCACCAGCTGACAGGTCTCTGGGCCGTATCCAAGATTTGGCTCTTAGAAACTGCTGCTCTAAACATGGGTGTGCTTCAGCTTTAAACTCTTTTAAAAGAGAAAAAGATTAACTGGGTATAGTGGTGCATGTCTGTAATCCCAGCACTTGGGAAGTTGAGACATGAAGGTTGCTGTGAGTTCAGGGTGAGCCCGAACTACACAGTGAGACCCTGTCTCAAAACACAGGCAACACCCCACACCCGCCATACTGGGGATGAATGCAGGGCTCGGGCTATGCTAGGGTCATGCTGCACTAGTGAGCTCGCAGAAACCCCTGACCACACTGCCTCTCTTTTAAAAGGTTTCTTGGGATTATGTTGGGTTTATCAGAATAACCCTGGGCACTCTCCTCATCTCAAGGTTCCTACTCATACATGGACGTTTTAAGCAGCAGGGAGGGGTTACCGTTCAGTCAAGCACAGGGTCCCGTCCTGAAGCCTGAGCTCCTGGGCTCCCCTGACGTGACAGGTCCTGAACACTGTTGTTCCTGTTTTTTGTCTTCTCAGCTGTTGGTTCCGAAACATTTGCTCAGTTTCTTCTCTAGCAGCCTTTCCTTTTGGGGGAAGAAGAAATGTCAAAGGCAGGATTTGCCTCTCTGGAGAATCCTTCCTTCTGATAAATTCTCAGCACTTGAATGATCTCTGAGGCCTGCAGATAGATCATGTTTGTTGTTTTTAAAATTTCGTTCTTGTTCCTAGCAGGAAGGGTTATTCAGATCAACCAGATCTTTTTAGTCACTTTTTATTTGAAGACTTGCCTTTAGCATTGTGTATTTTTCATTTGTTGATGGTTGGTTTCTATACCTTAAAGACGTTTTATATTCCCTACATACTTTATTTGTCATACCATAGGAATTAAAAGTGAGTATTTCTGGCCCTGAGCAAAAACCTGTCATCTCAGCACTGTGCGAGGCTGAGGAAGGAAGATTGCAAATTTGAGTCCAACTCGGGCAATTTAACAATTTAATGAGACCCTGTCTCAATATAAAAAATAAAAGAAAGAGGAGAGTATGGTAGATGTAGCTAGCTAAGTGCAAATACTTGAGTCCAGTCTCTGGAATTGCCTCCCCAAATGAAAAATCCTGATGGACAGTTACTATAAACTTCTCTGATTAAACAGACTTAGAGAAGAGGTTTATGTATACAAAAGTATACCTCTTCTTTAGGAGGGGTGGTGGTGGGACTGAGGATTGAACTCAGGACCTTCGTACTAACCTACATCCCCTCCCCTTGTTTATTTTTATTTATTTATTAATTTTTTTTTTTTTTTTCCCCTGGCTTCTTATGCAGTTCAGGCTGGCCTTGATCTTACTATGTAGCCCAGGCTGGCCTCCAACTTGCAGTGATCCTCTTGCCTCAACCACCTGAGCTGGGATCACAGGCATGCGCCACCATGCTTGGCCCCTTTTTTATTTTGAGACGGGGTCTTGCTAAGTTGCCCAGGCTGGGCTCAAATTTCCCAGCCTTCTGTTTCAGTGTCCCAGAGTGGGATTTCAGCCATGTGCCACCATATCTGGCTTCAAAAAATACACTTTTTGAATAAATATTTGGATAATCTTTATTTATTTATTTATTTATTTTTGTCTTTTTGAGACAGGGTCTTAGTATGCAGTTCAGGCTGGCCTTGAGCTCACCTTGTAGCCCCGGTTGATCTTGAACTTGCAGTGATCCTCCTGCCTCAGCCTCCCATATGCTGGGATTACATGCATGTGCCACCATGCTGGGCTTGGATAATCTTTAGTATGACTTTTCTGTTAAAATTTTTACTTCCTTTTAAAGAATTCTTGTATGAGTTATATTCTTGTGTTTTCCAAGAAGAGGACATTGGATAGCTTTCTTAGTCTTGGAGAAGTTCCATGAGCTGCTCAAGCTAGTGACTTGTGATGTGTTAGCTGCCCTAGCTTTTGTTTGTGAGAGAGGTCAGATTTGATGAATGTGAAGCTAAGTAAATACAAGCAAACTTAACATACTTGTGGAGATAGAGCTGTCTGCTTTTTAATGGCAACCTAGATGATATTTGGAAAAAAATTTGTGATTTCTAACTTCTGTGCTGCCTTGTTTCAGTGTGAAGGCTTAGAGTCTTCGTTAAAGGATGCCGGCTTTGAGAAGGGGTCAGCAGAAGCACAAAGTCTAGAGGTAAAAGATTGTGATGTAGCTTAAACATGGGGGCAAAGGTCTTACTGAGTAACATAAACTTTGAAAATAATGTATATTCTGAGAATGATTACAAAGAAGTGTACAAGAGCGTCTCTGGATGTTGAAACTTAAGGAACTAGTTAAGCAGCAGTAGCAGAACATTACTAGGTAGAGTAAGGTGTTTAAAAATTTGACTTCTTGTTGAGTGAGTCTTGAGTGAGACATAATCAATTTACTAGAATCTAGACATGTCTGGAGTGTTTCTATTCTTCATTCCTAAGAAGTGAGTTAACTGTTCCCTTTATGATTCAGTTTGCTTTAGAAGGGGGAAATAGGACTCAGTGCTCATTCGTTTAGGGGTAATTGAAAACAGGAAGTTGTATAAAGTTGTGACAATATTGGCCTTGACTTCATCCACTGGGGAGTAGGCGCTAAGTAAAATTTGGCCCAAGGTGTATAAGTTGTGGTGTGTTAGTAAATGTTTAACAAGTGTTATATGAAAAAGCATTTGTTGAATTCTGTGGTATAAATACTTCCACCGTGGGCGATTTCAAGCTACCAGCATGATGTCCCTGAGTGAGACGTTTGGATCTACACAGGTGACTTTTTCCTATGCTAGGTGTGATTCAGCTAACTATAAAGAAGTATGGTAATTGGTAGTATAGAATTCCTGTAGTGATATAGTCAGATTTGGGGAAATTTTTGTAAATGAGTTTTTTAATTACTATACTATCTTTTGGTTTATTATTTTTTTAAAACAAGTTTGGTGAAGGATCACAAATATCAGAGGTATGTTTATTATTTAAAATCCATTTGGAATAATCCAATAACGAATCACTTTAAATTAAAAAGTTTATAGGAAATACATCATAATTTAATGGGGAGTATTACAATAAAGCATTCTTAATTGGTTTTTAAGTTTATTATTTATGTTTTTATATTAGATTTGTTTGTCATGTTTTCCTTAACATGCTTTTTAACATGCTTTAGAGCAGAGGCTGGCAAACTGCTTAGTAGATTTTCTGCCATTTTTTGTAAATAAAACTTTATTGGAACATAGCCATGTTCATTGTTCCTAACAATGATACAGTTGAATATGACAGAGACTAGATGGCCCTGAAGTCTGAAATACTTGCTTTTCTTTCTGACATCTTATAGAAGTTTGATCACTGCTGCTAGAATTGCTATTATCTTAATATTGTAAAACTGAGCAAATATATAAACTATATATAAGTACATATGTTTAATTATATTCATCTGATTTACCCTAACCAAAAATTCCCATGTCTGTCTCATAAGTTTGTTTTCTGTTTTAGGAAACCTATAAAGAGCTGTACAGGAACAAATCTAAGCTTGAAGAGGAAATACTCTGTCTAGAAAAAGAGCTAAAAGATGAGAAATCTAAGCATTCTGAACAAGATGCATTGGTAAGGCTTTTGTATTTGAGGAGAATATAAGGGAAAGAAAGTTTTGAGTTTTAAAAATTGATGTGGTGTTAGTTAAAATATTACATGTACTGTAAAAAAACAGTGAAAAAAATATAGAAGGTTATGAAATGGAAAGCAAAATTTTCCAAGTATATCCTTCATTTCCTAGAAGTTATCCTAAGTTTCATGCATGTTCTTTTTTTTTTTTCCTGAGACAGGGTCTTGCTATGTAGTTCAGGATGGCCTTGAAGTCACTATGTAGCCCAGACTGTTCTAGAACTCACAGTGATCCTTCTGCCTCAGCCTCTTAGTACTAGGATTTTATTTACTTTTTCTAGTACTAGGATTAAGGCCTGTGCTGACATGTCTGGCTCTCATGCATATTCTTAAAGACATTTGCTATATGTGCTGTAGAAGTAACTCAAAAGAATTTAAATTACATCATCACATACGTAGTAAATTACATATAGTGAACATTATAACTTTGTCTTTTTATTTTAAAATCTGGCTTAAGGAAAATCTTGATGTGTGTGAGATCATTTAGTAAGATTTGATATCATTGGACTTACCTTGAACTTGTGTGGGTGCTATAGTTGAGATGAGGTAGTTATATAACTGGCATAAAATCTGTTTCAGCACATGGTAAATTAACTGAAAGTTGATTTGAGCCTTCACTTGTGAAACAAGAGCGTTAGGTTAGCAACATATATTTATGTATAGAATGGTTTAGTGAATTCTTATTTACTGATTGGTGCTGTCTTTGCAGAAGGCCGATGTTTCAGAAAAGATACAGGTCCTAGAAGATGAATCAAAATCCCTCAAATCCCAAGTAGCTGAAGTAAGTTCAGTTAGTCTAATGGATGTATTGCTTGGGAAAATAATTTTATTATTTTTATTATTAAGGAATAAGATACTATATTAGGATTTGAGATATAGTTCTTAGGAAAAATTTTATTTTTCACTGGGTAAATATTTATTGTTGTATACTGAACAGTATTAGTTGAACTTTCAGTCACAGAGACACAAAATAAATAGGTAACAAACTTTATTGCACACTATGTAGAAAGGTTTAAGTGGTGAAATCATTTGTCTAAGATCACTTGGCACATTGGTGGCAGTCAGGAGTGGGCCCTGATCCTACGTCAGCCTATTTCTCCTAAAACTTGATGACTTTACTGTCAGTATTGGCACATACTGCCTTTGTTTAAATTACATGTTCAAGGTAATATAAATGTAAACATGAACGTTTGTTAGATTAATTGTTATAAACTATAGTTTTTTTTTTTTTCTTAGGCCAAAACAACCTTTAAAATTTTTCAAATCAATGAAGAGCGACTTAAGGGAGCAATAAAAGATGCAAAGAATGAAAATTCCCAACTTCAGGAAAGCCAAAAACAGGTTTGCACTCTGTAGAGACTCTTCACCTTGTGACTATTAATTACAGATCAGTTGGTCACACTCATGACTGATCTCTGCTATATATGTTTAAAAGCTTGTGGAGGTTGTTTGTTAGTGGTTGTAACAAATCAGTTAGGAGTTAGGAAGAGTCAGGAAATTCTTAAATATGTTGCATAAAGCAAATACAATCTCAAATCAGTTCTCATTATGATGAGCCTGTTCAAGAAAACCACTATAGTCCTTAAGGACCAGTGACAGTACTCTAGAGAGTAGCTGTTACCACTTTTGGAATACATAGCCTAAAAGAAATGTTTTTCTTTTTACCTCCCTGTAGCCAAAAGGAGACTAGCATTTCCTTCCTTCTCTCCCTCCCTCCCTCCCTCTCTCCCTCCTTCCTTCCTTCCTCCCTCCCCCTCCCCCTCCCCCTCCCTCCCCCTCCCCCCTTCCTTCTACTCTGCTCCCCTCCCCTGTCCTTCTTATTGTTCTCTCATACTCACTGATATTTTAGTTGGATACCATTGGGTTGGAATTATTTCCCCCCTACAACGTTTTGACATTACCATTCCATTGTCTTCACTTTCATTATTACTTTTGAGATATCAAATGTGAGAGTGTAGAACTTTTTTGTTACGTGTTCTTTTCCCCTGGAATCTTTTAGTATCTTTTCATTGTTTCCATTTCCTTGAAATTACAAAATGATGTGCCCTGGTGTGTGTCTTTGTTACACACCGGGTTGGGTACTTTCAATCCCGAAACTCCTCTTGATTCAGTTCTGGGAAGTGCACTTGAATGATCTCATGCTTTTAGAGGATTGTTCATGTGGTAAGTACTTGAAAATGTCATTTTTTAATCTCCTTGGAACCTTTTCACTTTTTTCTTTGATATTTTTCACTTGTAAGAATTTTTTGCTTTGAAGATGCCTTTTTAATTTTTTGTTTCTTGGATGCAGCATCTTACCATGCTGAAGGTACTTAGGGTGTTTTTTTTTTTTTTTTTGCGGTACTGGGGATCGAACTCAGGACCCTGCGCTTAGGCAAGCGCTTATTCCACTGAGCTATATCCCTAGCCCCTTAGGGTGTTTTTGAAGTGGTTTTCCTTTTGGTTCCCTGAGTTAACTTGTTTCCTTTCAGTGCCTTCACTTCCCATTTTGGCCTAGGGCTTTTTTTTTTTTTTTTTAAATAACAACAAGAACAACCACAACAGCATTTGTTAAACACTTAGGAGGTGACATGTAATATCCCAAATTCTTTACATAAATTTAACTAGTTTCCACAGCAGGCAGGTTGACAATATTCTTGTTCTGATTTAACACATTAGATGAGTAAGGCACAAAGGTTTTATAAATAGCCGAGGGCCCAGTTAGGAAAGGCAGGCCTGGGGTGTAAATGCAGGCAGCCTCGATTCCAGCCACCCCCCTGCATCGCCATACCCACTGCCGCCCAGGGCGGTGGGTCTCTTCACCTGCCAGGTACTTGGCGGTTCATGGCTTACGCCTGTTCAGTAGTCAGCTTCTCCACATCCCGTTGGCAGCGCTGTGTGTGTCATTAGTGGGCTCCTCTGTAGGGAACCTGGGATGTTTCCAATTAGAGAGTCGTAGTTGTTGGTATCTGAAGACCATTTTAACCCAGGTGAATTTTCCTCAGTTCCCACTAGGAAGGTAGAAGCTGAACTGCCAGCGGTGACTTGCAGCTGAGTGCTGGGAGGCGTGCTGCTGTTACTGTTCAGTGAGGCAGCCGTTACGTATACCTTTGTGTGTGAACGCGTTAATGCCACCTTCAGCAGGGCCAGATGTCCCCGAGTCTCAGGTTCTGTATTTCTGAAGAGCAGCTATGTTTCTGACAGTGTGTGTATCTGTGTTTGTGTGAAAGAGAATGACTGGGAGACGATGACTCTGTGTGTATGTGTGTCACTGAAGGGACACAAGAGGGTTTCACTGCTTTTGATACTTTCAGACTTCTGGCCCGTTTCCCTTTTTCATTTTCGCTCTTGTCCTAGTACGTGTGCCTCTAAGTCCTGAGACTGTCCCGCTTGTGTGAGTTCAGTACGCATGTGTCTCGCGACACTTCCTGCTTACACAGTTACCTTTGCCTCATCTCCTGTCACCTACCCCTCGTGGGGTCTGTGTCTGTCTTCCGGTTTCTCTTCTGTCATTTTACTAGATTATAGGAGAAAGTGTTGGCAAGCCCCGTGTTAGATTTCCCACACTGTACTCAAAACTGGCCTTTTCTAATTTGAAGCACGTCGCTAGGTTGTGCTCTTACAGGTGCTTGCATCCAGTTCCTTCTGTATGTTCACAGATTTCCTGTTCTAATTCACTCCTCCTCTAACCTTTTAAGACTATGTGCTTTGTGTTCAATGTCACCACCTAATCACCAAATCTGAGTTTGAGCTTCAATCCTCATTCTTTTTTTGAGACAGAGTTCCGCCGTGTAGCTTTAAACTCACTGTGTAGCCCAGGCTGGCCTCAAACTTGCAGTTATTTTCCTGACTCAGCCTACCGAGTGCTGGGATTATAGGCTTGTGCTACCCCACGCAGCTTAATTCTCATTATGTATGTGTGTCAGTATGATCTGATTCTGTTATATATATGTATGTATATATATATGGATTAGATTTTCTTTGGAGTGGCAGGAACATGCTAATGAAGCTAGAGTTTGGCAGAGAACTCCAGTGGTTACTGTTTGCTAGGATACATTAAATTTGGACTTTACTTTCATACTTACGTTTTATTTCTTTTGTGAGTTTCTTGTTTAGTCTGTTTTGAAGCCTATTTTTCTTACTGGCTTCCTTTAGCATTTTTGGTTACTTTGGCATGGTCTCACTCTGTAATTCAGGCTAATTTTGAACTCTCTATAACCCAGGCTGGTGTGAAACTCAGGGCACCTTCCCTGCCTCAGCCTCAAGAGTGCTGGATTTATAGGCATGCGTACTATGCCTTGCTCTTAGTGACCCCCACTGACGTTTTGCGTGCTGAGGCTACTAATGACTTGCAGCACATAACAATCCCTTTTTAATTTCCTTTAATTTTTTGTTTTACTTGTATTTGAATTGTGTTTAAGTTTTACATAGTTATCTACCTCTTATAAGTTTTTGTGTTATGTTCAGAAAGATGTTTTTACAAAATTTTATTCAGTGGAATATTGTTCATACAGAATCCAGTCTGCTCTAGATTAGTGATATTCCCAAAGGCCAGCTATCTTTAGTGTAAAACAGTACAACGATGCAAGTAAAATACGTGTGTTAGATGGGATGTAAGGAATGGTAAGAAAAGTCCAAATTACTACATGTGGTGGGACATGCCTATAATTTCACCTATCCAAGAGGCCGAGGCAGGAGGATTGCCAGTTTGAGGTTAGTGTCAGCAGTGTAGAGAGGGTCAAAATCACATTTATAAAGGGGGTAGGGATGTAGCTCAATGGCAGCACAGTTGCCTAGCATGTAGGAGAGCATGGACTCAATCCCAGTACACATGTATGCCCGCCCGCCCACACCCACACCCACACAAGAAGGAAGAAGGAACCCTGACCAAGTGTAACAGACTCGTATGCATTGGGAACCCTTTTCTTTGATATGAATTCGTTTTACAAATCAGTTAAAGAATGTTTAAATGCCTATTATTTTACACTGTTATTTTGAAAGTTCTTTGCCACCACTTTCTCCCAATCTAGTCAGACGACAGTCTTCATAAGTAGCATCAGCACTGCTTCTTAACCACTTACCAGTGCAATTATTTAAGTATATGGTGACCAAAAATTGTTTCATTAATTTTTACAAGATGGTATAACGGGAAATATGAAAACAACTTCATCAGGTTTACCGAATACAAGAATGAAGTGCTTGAATGACACCCGAGGGATGCTGCAGGTAGTCGAGTGCGCTGCCCTGGGCGCGTCCCTTGGCGAGGCTCCCAGATAGCGAGTGAGTGCGTCCGTGCAGTGAGAGGAGCTGCGTTCCTCAGTCGTCGTTTCAATTTCAGCTTGTACAAGAGGTCGAAGGGTGGAAAGAACAAGTGGGCGAGCTTACGCAGCAGAAGAGGGCGCTGGAGGACGCCAGGGCGCGCGTGGAGCAGGCTCTGAGCGATAAGGAGGCGCACGTCAAGGTAAATGGCTGAGTGGATGAGAACACGCTGAAATTCGAGAACTTCTTTTTGGAGGCTTTTATTTTCATTCAGTATTTGGCTAGACTTTCAAGTGTTTCTTAAAGATTTGTGGATTCATAGCGTAGGTATCAGTATTGTATATTCTGTGTGTCCATTTTGTCTGTTATCTTCTAGGTACTTACAGGAAAAGAATGACTTACTTTTTCTCTGTAGGCTGCCAATTTTCTACTGGTACAAGGTGGGAAAGAGTTTGAGAAGTAGGAGAGAGAGTTACAGTCATGTTCATTGGCATATCTTTACTACCTCAGTTACCTGGTATTCTGTACTTTCCTAGCAATAAAAGCCCTTTAAAAAATAAAATTTAATTGGAACTTGACTGTAATACTAGGAGTGAAGTGATTGATATCACAGGGTTGGTCTGACTTTCTCCAACTCCCTGTGCTCCCCGCGCTGCCCTTTTCCTGCGCATGACCCCGGCCCCCAGGCCTTGCCAGCCTGCACTGGAGATTGAACCCAGGGCCTTCACACTGAGCTACATCCCCAGAACTTCGTATTTTTTTCATTTGAGACAGGGTCTTGCTAAGTGCCCAAGCTGAGCTGAGACTTGCAATTCTACTACCTTCACCTTTCAGAGTGCTGCGATCGCAGGCATGCGTCACTGTGCCCCATTTCTTTTAAATCTGAAACTTTCACAGTACTGGATCAATAACAAGATGGAAAACCTTTAGTAATCTGTACAGTAGAGTGGGTACTGCTATACACTTGTGCTAGTTTTGTTGCTACGGAAATGTCATCAAGAGACTGTCTTCAGGAATTTTATTCATGATTTGCCATGAAGTTGACCCTCTGTATCCACAGGTTCCAAAATTGTGACTTCAATCAGCCATGGATCAGAAGTGCCCCAAACTGCATCTGTGTTGAACACAGAGTCGTTAATTGTCATTATTCCCTGAATAATAAAGCATAACAATGATTTACTAGAGTTTACATTGTATTAGGTATTCTAAGTCCTCTAGAGATGGTGTAAAGTACACAGGGAGATATGCCTAAGTTGTGAATAAATACTGTGCCGTTTTTCATGCGGAGGGACTTGAGTGCCCATGGGTTTTGGCATCCATGGTAGGGAGGGCGGTAGCCTGGAACCAGTTCTCTTGGATACCGAGGGATGAATGTACTATTTTTTCCCTTAAACTTATTCTGCTTAAGGGGCTTGGGATTCTTCCTAAACCAAAGAATGAGATGTGATTCCCCAACCACTGCTCACAGCTGTAGTTTATGTTATTTGTGCCAGAAACTCTGAAGAGAGGGACACAGTTGAAGGGTGAAAATTTTAGAGCAGGGTGTAGTCATTTGATTATCTGTAGTGTTAGAAAATTGTCCTTGATTGAAGAAGATTTTAAACACTATTGTAAAACTTTTAATGTTCTCATTTAAATTCTTTTCCATAATGTCTTTGTTCATCAGCTGTATTCCTTAGCTAGGTGATTACTTGAGTGAGTCAAGTAAAGATGAGTGATCATTTTGTCTCACTTGCAGATTTCATACCACATAGAATTCACTCCCATGTTAATGCCTGTTTTGTGGCATGTGAGAAAGGTCATATAAGGCAGTATTTTACCGCTTTGTAGTCAGTTAGTATATCTAGGAAGAATGGGCCATTGGATTGGGTTTAGAAATAATTTTGGTTTTTAGCTCACAATTTAATAATCAACAGATTTTATAGTTCTTAGTAACAAAAGCCACATATCTTAGGAACAGAAAATAAGTACTTGCATTCTGGTATTTACAAGGATTGACTTTTAACTATTGACATTCATAAGTTGTAAAGCCGTTAGCATAAGGCATCACCTTCTTTCTTTGCTTTTTCCCTTTGTTGAATGGCAAGTCTCTGACGGAATGCTTGATAAAGATGAAAGACTGGGCTGCTGTGCTTGAGGAAGCCGCGGCAGAGGCTGGTGACCTGGAATTGGAGCTGAGGGCCGAGTCCGCGAGTGCTGCTCACTTAGGTACGAAGTCACCGTCGTCCTCTTTTGCTGAAGTGGTGACGCTCTGCGGCTGCCGTTGTGTTGCCCCTGTGCACCCTGTTCTTTTTCTCCCTGTACTTCAGCGTATTCCGTCTGTCTGTCTGTCTGAAACGCCATCTGTGTCTGTCTGTCCATCCCGTACAGTTGAGCTTGAGCTGGATTACCGCCTTTTCAGGAAATCTTTCTTCTGCTCCTCGGACTCACAGCCTCCCTCCCCTCTGCTCCCTCTGTGTTACGTACGTTTTCATTGCAACAATTCCCAAAACTCGATCATTTCAGTGCTAGGTTTTTCTTGTGCTGCAAGTGAGTGGATGGGCGACTGCTTTAAAATGTGAATGTTATATAAATCAGTAATCCATGGTGCTTTGTTTTAGTCAGGTGATTGCAGGGCCTTAGTCGTAGCTGTCTCAAATCGTCATTGCCATTGTCGGCTGCATTCTGAAATTGGCAGAAAGTAGATGTAGCCACTCACTGGGTTCTCAACCCTGTTCCTTTGATGTGTCAAAAAATATTTTGATGTAATTTTATTCTTAAAATTACTTTTATTAGTATATTTTTGTAGTGCACAATGATTCCACTCATCATGCAGAGTTGGGACATGCCTTAATGCTTTTTATGTGCCTTCTCTTTTCCTTCTTCCATCTTTGAAATAATTTTAAACTCCTGAGAAATTGTCAGAGTGGCCCGGAGACACCGTGCGCCCTCCTCCTCATTTGCTCCAGAGGAGGGATTGTCCTTCCCGTACGTCCTTTCTCTTCTTTCCTCCGACCTGCTGCCTGGTCAGCACTGTTCTTAAGGAGGAACAGCAGTGGTTATTTTTTAAAGTAAAATACTCTTTCTTGATAAAGTTCATATGTTGGAAGAAAGTTAGCCTGAAATAAATCTATATAGTAGTCCTCAAGAGATACTATCCAAGCTTTGTAGCAGATGTTTGTAACATTTGGTACTGATCCCTATGTATACAGTTTTCTTCCATACCCACATGCCTGTGGTAATATGTAATGTGCAACCAGTAGTAAGAGAACTGTAACAGTAATAAGTAATTATAACAGTATAGAGTGAGGAAAATGACGTGGATGTGATTTCTCTTAATCGTTATGCTACGGCAAGTCGTCTGATAGCTGGGATGACTGCTGAGTGCCAGATGCGCAGGCCACACTCACAGCATGGACGTGCTGGGCAGATGGTGACACCCACCTTGGGAAGAAAGGAATGATAGGTCAGCGTGGATTCCAGTGCTAGGTGCTACTTAGATGAGTGTGTCATTTAAAACTGTTTGTTTATAGAATTTTCCATTTAATATTTTCTAGCCGTTTATATAACACATGGAAACACGGAAAGTGCAACTGACAAAGTTCTATGTCTAGTTTATTTTTATTTATAAGTGAAAGTACTTTTTCTAGTACAACTTGGTCTTGTTTAATATTTTATTTGGGTTCTAATTCCACTCAGTTTGGGTGCTATAAAAATCCAAGAATAGTTGGGATGGTGGTGTGTATGTAGGTGAATGCTCGATCCTTGTTATAACCCTGTTTTTGGACTTAATGTAGGAGGACATTTTTAAATGATATGGTACTTCTAGTGCTTTTATTGTTTAGCTTCCTGGGAACAAAGGCCATTGTACCTTATACCAAATTCTGGAATTATAGGGTTCTATGTGAGTGAACTGATGCAGTTATTTGGATGTATGTTAGTATGTATGTGCTGCTTTTCCAACTAATTGTATTTGTATTTTTCATAGTAGATAATGAGCCAAAAGGAGCTTTAAAGAAACTGATTTATGCTGCTAAGGTTTGTATTATTGTGTAACTATAAAAAATGTGGATGAAGAAATAGCTCGTGGATTAGCCCTGTATGTCCTTAATTGCTTTTTATTTTAGTTTTTGTTTTGTTGTGTGTTTTTGAGACATGGTCTTGCAGTGTAGTTGAGGCTGGCTTTGCGCTCACCGTGTAGCTAAGGCTGGCCTGGAACTCACGACAATCTTTCTACATCCGTCTCCTGAGGTCTGGGATTATAGCTGTCTAATAACTATTTAAAAGTCCATGTCATTGACCTTGTGTAACTCTATTTCAGAAATGATCAGAAATTTGTCATTACTTTTTACTTTTTTATATTAACTTTAGAAACTCATAATTTTTAGATCTATTGAAAACTTTCAAGTTTATTCATATCTTCAGATGATGCATATATTTAAAATGTTTGGCCAGGCATGGTGGTGTATGCATGTAATCCCAGCACTTGGGAGGCTGAGGCAGGAGGATCGTTGGAAATTTGAGACCAGCCTAGGCTACAAAGTGAGCTCAAGGTCAGCCTGAACTGCGTAGCAACGCCCTGTGTCAAAAAGACACACATTAAAAAAGCTCTGTATTTTGTCTCAGACTTCCCTTAGTACGTTCTTTTCTTCTTGTCTTAGTACTTTCTTATCGCTGCTGTACCTCACCCGGCTTGAGCAGTAACTGGGTTTCTTCCCTTCTGGATCACTTGTTCCTTCTGCCCTGACCCTTGCTGGCTTGTGTGAGGTCTTGATAATGTGGGGTGAAGGCTGTCAGCTGTGGGCGGGAAGTAAACAGGAGGGACATAGTGACTCTTTAAGCACCTAGTAAAACATGTTGGCGGTTGTTCTCTATTGCTGGTCTCAGAATTAATGGTCGATGACTGCTAGCTTCTGAGATGGAAGTGGCATTGTTGGTTTCTGGGTGATAATTTTATCAGTGACAAAATAGCTTCAGAAGGGTGGGGGTGGCATATTGAAGGTTTTTGTTGTTGTTATTTGTTTAACTGATCGTTACTTTTTTTCTTTTTTTGTTCTTTAAAGTTAAATGCTTCTTTAAAATCCTTAGAAGGAGAAAGAAACCAGATTTATATTCAGTTATCTGAAGTAGATAAAACAAAGGAAGATCTTACGGGTAAGTAATAGTAGTTTTAAAATATTTCCAAATAAATACATCTCTTTATGGAGAATGAATCAGTTTTGGGAAGGTCCAGTTTTACTGGGGAATATTTATATAAAATCAGGCCTGAGTTTTGTTGTTGATAATGCTTTTTCAGTTTCTTTTATATTTATAAGAAATTAAAGGAATTTTTGAACACATGTAAAACCACTTATTATAGTGTCATATTTGGTATAGTTTTAGATATTCAGAAATTATTGGTACTTTAAACATTTTGTTACAAAACCAATCTTCAGTAGTAGTACTAGTTGCTGTATACGGCTTCCTTCTTTAATATAAATACATGTTTATTAGCACATATGGGAGGAATATTTGACTTGTAAATTTTTCTTTTCACTAAAAACCTTTCTGTTTAACTGATAATGTTTATGTTTTTTAAAAAGGTAAATAAGTATGTGTTTTTTGGGATTGAACCCAGGGCCTTAGCTGAGAGCTATGTCCCTAGCCCTTCTTAACTTTGTATTTTGGGACAGGGTTTTGATAAGTTGCCCAAGGTGGGCTTGAATCTGTGATCTCGCCTCACCTTCCTAGAGCACTGGGAGTACAGGTGTCTGCCACCGTGCCCAGCCTAGAATTTTTAAAACTTGGTATAAATGACATCTCATTTTATGCAAAAATAAAAAGAATTCACCACATACATTCACATCCAGAAAGGCAGGAAGAACATTATCAACTGTCAGCCATGGTTACCTTTGAATATGGAGTTATCGACAGATTTTATTTTCTTTTTACTGATCAATACTGTCAAAACTTCTGGAATACATTAACTATATTTACAGTTTTAAAGGTTGAGCTGCCAGATATGGAGATACCTAAAAAAATGTTCGTTGCACTTCTTACATGTTGTGTTAATTAGGTTATTATCGGACTTTGAAAAACATTAATTTTAGTTTTTAAGAAATATCAGTGTATGTAATCTATAGTACAAGAGCATTGGAATGTCATAGAAGGAAATGATAGGAACCCTACTTTCAAGGAAGCTGTACTTTAATGTATATTAACGTATTTCTACTATTCAGGCATGAAGATTGAATAATACACTCTTGAAAGATCAGTAGGTCCCAAAAGAAATCAGGGAAGAAACTTAAAAATTGATGGAATCAAGTAACATTGGTAACACGACACATCAGATTCTGTGGGACACGATGCGTGCAAGTTTGTAGCTATGAGAGCCTACGTTAGAGAAACAGCGATCCCGAATAACCTGGTGATGTGTCTCAAGGTCCCAGAAAAATAAGAGCAGTCCAAACCCCAAGCCAGTAGAAGAAAATAAATTATAAAAATCAGAATGGAAATCAATGAAATTGAGACTCAACAAATAGTGTAAAGAATCAGTGAGTCAAAGAGTTCTACTTTGAAAGGATAAGATTGAAAACCCTTAGCCAAACTTACTAAGAGAAAGAACATTCACGTCAATATAATTAGAAATGTAAAAGGCAAAATTGTAAGGAACCACAGAAATGCAGAGGACTATTAATGCTATTTTGAAAACATTCCAATATCAGATAATTTGAAAGAAATGGGTAAATTCCTTGACACATATGACTTGCCAAAATTGAACCAAGAAGATACAAAAAATGCTTAACAGATCAGTAACAAGCAAAAAAAGGCAGTAATAAAAACTCGCATTTAAGAAAAGCCCAGGACCCAGTGGATTCACCACCAAGTTTTACCACAACTTAGAAAAGAACTAGCATCAATACTCTACTACCTTTTACACACAATGGAAAGGGAAGGAATAGTTCCAAACTCATTCCATGAAGCCAGCATTACCCTGATACCAAAGCTTGATAAGGATTTAATAAAAAAAGGAAAGAAAACTATAGGCCAATATCCTTGATGAACACAGTTGGTATCTTATCTTCCCAATAAGATACCTGCAGACAGAATTCAGCAAATTATTAAAAGATCATATACCAAGTTGACTTCATCCCAGAAGTTCAAGGATGGTCCAACATATGTAAATCAGTAAGTGTAATACATTGTTAAAAAAATAAAATCAAGGAGAAAAGTAACATGAGCATCTCAGTAGATACAGAGAAAACTTTTGACAAACTGCAGCATCCCTTCACAATAAAAACTTGATGAAAATACATATAGAAAACCTTACTTTAAATTGATAAAAGTCATATATGATGAAAACACAGACAGCATCGTACTGAATGGGGAAGAACTGGGAGCATCCTTCTAAAATCAGGAATGAGACAGATGTCCACCCTTACCACATGTGTTCAGTATTCAGCCAGAAAGAGTAAGGACATTATGTCAGTTTCAAGAAAATGGATGGAGGCCAGGGATATAGCTCAGCAGCGCAACACCTGCCAGGCAAGCGCAAGGTTCTGAGTTCGATTCCCAGTACCAAAGAAAAGGAAGATAGATAGAATTTAGGACCCCAGTGTTAGGTGAAATAAAACAGATAAAGTCAGACACAGGGCTGTTACGTATAGCAGTCTCTCTTCTATGACAAATCTAAGACATGAGTAAGAGTAAAACAAAGGAGAAGCTGTGGGAGGCAGAGAGGCCGTCACTTGGGACGGGGCGGTGATGGGAGGAGGTGAGAGGGCTGCGCGGAGGGAGGTGTGTTGTGGACACGTCCCATTCCCCAAACCCAATATAGTTGTGACGTACAGCGAGGATATACTAATTAAAAAATTAGAGCAAAGCGTATAGCTCCTTAGTTAAAATATTAAAAAAATTTTCATGAACAAAATACAGATTTCCCATTGTGTTTGAAGTTAGATTAGTATTTTTAGTAATTTTTGTCTTTCTGAAATGTTAATGTATATCAGAATATTTCTTTGCGTTTTCAAAATTTTCTTTAGAGCGTATTAAAAATCTCCAGGCTGAACAAACATCACTGCAGTCAGAAAATACGCAGTTTGCAAGTGAGAGTCAGAGGCTTCGGCAGAAACTTGAAGTAATAACTGAACTGTATCAGGAAAATGAAAGGAAACTCCACAGGTAAGAAAACTTACATTGTTATTTTTATCATGATTAGTATTTTGAGACAGGGTCATACTATATAGCTCAGGCTGGCCCTGATTTTCTGGCGATCTTCTGCCTCATCTTACTGTGTATGTGCAAGTTTGCCTACTTCGTGAAATGTATTTGTAGCCCTCAAATCGGTTCTTGCGACCATTTGTGGCCATGCCGAAAACTGAAAGTCGGACCTGCCCAGCCGAGGCGGAGCGAGGCGGCCGCTGCCTTTCTTGGTGTAACTCTTAGTTTGTAGGTAGGAGTCGTTTTCGTAGTGTTTAGTGGCCCATCTTTTACATTTTTCTGCTTTTTTGGATGATTTAGCTGTATAAAGCTCTCCCCACGCATAATGCTGATGTGCTGTCCGGTATTCAGAAGTACTAAAAG
Source organism: Dinomys branickii (assembly GCA_004027595.1). Lineage (NCBI taxonomy): Eukaryota > Metazoa > Chordata > Mammalia > Rodentia > Dinomyidae > Dinomys > Dinomys branickii. The sequence goes on from PVLD010007520.1 coordinate 46,485, forward strand.
GTTGTGAGATATTTTATGGGGAAAACGCACATCACATAAACGTTGTTTAGGCTGAGTTGTAGTACTGCTGCTTGTGAGGGCTGTGTTCATAGATCAGCAGTGAGCATTTAATACGGTGAAGCAAGACCGTATTGATTGCTTGATAAAGCTGTGACCAGAAGCCAATAGGACCCCATCCGATATGACCCTTAGGAGGAGTGGTCCCAGTATTTGTTAATAGGGCTTGTGGCAACTTCATAGAATGTAAGTAGCATAAATTATAAGAACCTCCTCTATATGCATGTAAATTGGTAGAAAATATTACTGCTTCCTTGAGGTGAGGGTGTTGGGTAGGTGGGTAGGCTCATCCTCTGCCAAGCTGCGTATCTCAGCACTTTGTGTTAAATTCCGAGGTGAGGACTGAGCATTCACCATGGACCTGCGGGCTGCTTTGGACTTCGAGGCTGTAGAAGGGAGATACGTTGGACTAAATGGAGGAGCTGAAGTATAGCCTCAGGTTTCAGTGAGCAAACCTAAGAACAGACCATTCTTTTAGAATGATTCAGAAGATGCAGTGCTACCTCTGTTCACAAACTGAATTCTTTCTGTGATTCTGGGTGCGCATTGAACCAGATGAGAACCACGTCACATTCAGGAATGAGGTTCAGTGTTGCCCTTATGCGAAAATTTGATTTGGTTCTCATTTGAGTCAGTCTGCGACCAGAATCATGGAAAGAATTAAGTTGTGAACTGAGGCACCACTGTACTGGAAATACATTTTGGATATAAAGAGATTATTTGAGATGACAGAAATAATTCGGAGTGTATTTTTTGGGTAAGAGTATGTATGGCTGATATGAAATTTTAATTATATTCTGTAGATTTCAAAGCAAGAATGAGAGGCCTAGTGGAACCCTACCTGTGCGTGTTACTTTCATTGTGATCTTCATTCCCAGAATGTTGTATATTACATTCCTAAACTATTTACTGCTCAAATTTAAGGAACGATGCTCCTAGTTATTCTCAGAGTAAAACATGGAGAGTTGACAGAACCAGGAAAGTCTGAAACTGAAACTCTTGCCTGCACGCAGTATAATGTAGACTCGGTTGTTTTCTGGCACGATGATTTTCATGCCATACATTACATTGCTAGCACTTCTCCAAATTTGATATTGCAGAGAAATAAAAATGTAGAACCTAGGAGGTTAGTGTGTTGCTTTAAATATGTGAAGGTACGGTTGTTCTTTGGTGGTCTCAGTGGGTTTCTTTTCACAGTGTGTTTCTACCTTTAATAGCCCTGCTCAGAATCGAGGGGAGGGGAAATGAGAGCTGAAGTTTCGGGGTGAGGCCAACGAACTGCTGGCCACCTTCTATGCACACCTCCTTCCATCCCTGTGCCTTGGTCTTGGTGCTTTTCCTAGGGCAGTGACTTTTCTACAGGGCTTACATAAAGGGGACCCTAGGGGTGTACTTTCTAAGCAATAGGCATATAGTGCATAGAATGGAAAGCATGTCCTTGTCCTGTGCTTTTTTCTGGAAGTTTGTAATATTCCTTTACAAAGCTCATACCAGAGAGGACACATCTCTGTGTTGCTCAGTGCTATTTTTTGAGAGAACAGTGTTAGTGATACCACATGAAGCGATCTGGGTAAAGCAGACGCTTGTGAGCCCTCGGCCTGGGTCCAGCTACAGTCACACAGCACAGAATGCTGTGTCGGTTAGCTGTGAGCCATATATGTGAAGGTGGTCTCTTAAGATTATGTTGCCTGCCTAGTGACATTGTCATTGCCTTAGTCTGTGTGAGTACACTCTGTGATGTTCATGGGGTGGGGCTAAATTGCCCAATGACACATTTCTCAGCAGATCCCTGTTGTTAAGTAATGCACCCATTGGTAAGTTTTTCTGTGCTTTATTTTCATTTTTGTAAAATAAGAATAATAACAGTACCTTTCTTATAGAGGTATTTGAGTAATTAAATACCAGAACACTGATAAAAGGCTGTTCCAGTGGTGGCTTTCCTTGATACCAGCAGCCTGCTGTGTCAAACATAGGCGTTCCACCACTGGAATGGCTTGGTACTGTGCTAGACTAATAGCACATACTAGTGGCTCAATAAAGTACTTATTATTACTATTAAAAGAACTAAGAACAGCCAGGCGTAGTGGCCACTCCTATAATCCCAGCCCTCGGGAGGCTGAGATGGATGGATCACAGCAAATTCAAGGCCAGCATGAATTACATAGTGAGAGCATGAATTACATAGTGAGACCTTATCTCAAAAAACAAAAAATAAAAACTAAGACTAGTAGGTAGGACTAGTACTGCTTCTAATATTACTCACTTTGGGTTTATTCTGTTACTCTTTTTATTCTCTTCAACTGGTTAGTATGGAAGCCTAGTCCCTAGTTTTAGTCACCAATTTAAAAATATTGAAACATAGTTTATTAGATGGTAACTTTTTGTCTAAAAAAATTTAATACTTTTTATATAAGAAGGTTTGATCAATGATATGTAGTCATAATAGTTATTAGCATTTATCTTTATAGCCTTATTTTTTGATAAATTAATAAAGAAAACTTTTTTTTTTTGTCTTTTAGAGACGGGGTTTCACTATGCAGTTCAGGCAGGCTTTGAACTCACTATGTAGTCCAGGGTGACTTCGAGTTTGCAACAATCCTCCTGTCTCAGCCTTCTGAGTGCTGGGATTACAGGTGTGCACCACCACACCAGGTGTAAATGCTTGAGACCATACTTTCAATTGGATACAATACAGTTTTGAGTTTATAATATTCCAGACCAGAAATATTTACTGGCTTTTCTTGCATGTGATATTTGTAGTGGTACTTTAAAAATTGTTTTAGAGGAAACACCAGTCTTGATACAATTTAAAAAGTTGTAATTGATTATTTTATGACATGTATTAAAAGAAATAACACACTTGTTTTAAGGAAATTAACAGTAGAAGAAAATTACCGGTTAGAAAAAGAGGAGAAACTTTCAAAACTGGATGAAAAGATCAGCCATGCTGCTGAAGAGCTGGAGACCTACAGGTACTAAACACCCTTTTTGGGGGGGATGAGGAAGGTGTCTGAAAATTCAGTAGTGGGGAAAAAGATAAAGCAGCCAGAACCAAATGACATTTTTAACCTCATTGCATTCATTCAGAATTCTTACTGTTATACAATTATACAGAAAACATACAAAGGAAAAACATTTTCTTTTAAGGGTATGTGACTTTTTAAAGCTCACATTTGCATATGGACACTTCTGTTTTATGTTACTACCAAGAAATTAATGAACACACTCATTTTAAGGTCTTTTACTTTTTGGTTCAAATGGGAAGGAGGTATGTAATATGAGTGAGTCGCACAGCGTGCTGTAGAAAGGAAAGTGAGCCTCAGTCGGCCTGCCGACAGAGTTGATCAGTTGGCCGTGGTGCCACCTGCACTAGACCCAGAGAGACAGAGAGCAAAGAAGCAGGGTATATAGTGTCCACAGTACAAAGCTGTGAGTGATTCCAAAAGAAGGAATTATTTTGTTAGTCTTATAAAGGTAATAAGTATTATTTTAGCTTGTAAAAGTTGTTAGTTTCCTAGAATTCTACTGAGATTACAGGCATCTGAATAAATCTTTCAGGGTCATGCTTCTTAAGAAAAAAGTATATATTGTGTACTTTGTGCATCTCTGCTTCAGATAAAAGCAAGTGGTATCGTCAGGTTAAAATTAGATCAGGGCCTGGGGATATAGCTCAGCGGCACAGCGTGTGCCTGGCAAGCTCAAGGTCCTGAGTTCAATTCCCAGTACCAAAAAAAAAAATTAGATCAGGATGTCACTTGGGAAAATACCCTGGAGAGATTTGTAAAAGAACCAGCATTTGAGGACATAACACTACAGTCTGAAAGAAAAAGAATATTTAGAGATTTTATGCATGTCCTTGAGCAAGGACATCATCATTCAAAGAATAAAAAATATTCTTTGAAATCTAAGAAATAACATAGGAAATGTTCCCGCTTTTTGTCGGAGTCGGATTCAGATGAGATGACGGCCACTGAGAGAACAAAAACCAGCGGTCAGAGTGCCCTTCTGCTTCAGAGCATTCTCCTCCTGCGGAGTCTGCGAGAAGTTGTAACAAAGCAGAGGAGCGTAGAAGAAAAGCAGGAAGAGGAGACAGGAATCTGACTCTGAGATCAGATGCTGAGCGAGAAAAGGATAAGAAAAATCAGGCAAATGAGAAAGACAGATGGGAGTCAGAACACAAATTCCCTGAGGAAAAGCCTGGGCTCGTGGGGCTGGGCTGGGTGGGGCTAGAAAGCGGGGAAGGACCCTTGTGGGGCACCTGGATGGCGCTCACTCAGTTACACCAATATATGTTCAAAATACAGGTAGATCTGGACAGAATATTCTTTAGAATTCCTTAAAGGTGATTTCTTAACGTGAGTTTTGGAGTTGTGTTTTGCACAAATGGAGCATTGGGGTACTTTTTTTTTTTAATTAAAAAAATTTTTTTGCAACCAGGAATTGAACTTAGGACCTAACGCTTGCCTGGCAGGTGCTATGTCCCTGAGCTATATCCTTGTCCCCTGGGGTGCTTTGATACTTTTGAAGAATGTTTATTATAATTTAATACTGTGGTAGAATAATTATTTGTTCCTTTTAGAATAAGAGCCAAAGATCTTGAGGAAGAGTTGGAGAGAACCATTCAGTCTTATCAAGGGCAGGTATGTGTGTATGTGTAATTAAACCAATTCTCATTTGTTTGAGTTGATGTAGGAATATAATTACTTGACCATCTACTTCTGTTTAAGTATGGCATGTGACTGTGGGCTATGTCCGGGGAGCTAAGGATTCTGAGATTAAAAAAAAGAATCATATTTAAGGTTCCTTGCTTTCTTAGGAATGTAGATTACATAGCATAAATATACATGGTTTAACATTGAGGTCTCATAATTTTTTTTAAGACAGGGTCTTGCTGTGTAGTTCCGAGTGGCCTTGAATTTAACGTGCAGCCCAGGCTGGCCTCGGAGTTGAAGCAACCCTTATGCCTCAGCCTCCTGAGTGCTGGGAATATAGGCGTGCACCACCACGCCTGGCTGGGGGCTCATATTTAGTCAGGCTGATTATCTGTTAGTCAGGAACTCTTGTTGAGTTGATTACTGCAAAAAATAGAACTTTCCTAGGCAACAATAATGTTTGTACATTCAGTTTTTGTTTAAAAAGCAAAATAGAGTAAATCATGTGTACCTGAAAATTTGCTTTAAAATATTTACTCTCTCCAAAGATGTTTGGAGCATTATGAGTTTATAGGTTGTACATTCAATCATGGTAGTAGATAATAAGTGGTTTTTACTTAAGAAAAATAATTTTAAGTATTTTTATACCTTTGTTTTTCAGATTCTTTCCCATGAGAAAAAAGCACATGATAATTGGGTAAGTTTGAAATTCTCTTAAGGTTCTTTTGTCAAATTTCTTTCAGAAGATATACTGCTTGTTTATTTAAATTAGGTGAAAATGAAGATAGAAATTTTTAAAACTCACTTAATTTCATCAGTGATGAGCTTGTATCATGTCCAGCTCCTGTGCAAAGAAGTAATACCAGTATCACTTTCGTTTGTCTGTACTGCTCGAATGCATTTGAATATGAAAGCACACATGTGCATGTGTGTAATTATATACGTATATGTTTGTTTACAATAATGAATCCTATTAATCTATTTTACTGTTTGTAATGTGCTCTCAGGAAACCAAGAGAATGAGGCAGAGGAAGGGGATTTAAGATGTATTATGTACATGTGTCTCTTCCCCACGAGGGACGTAATTGTTACGTACTGCAAATGTGTACTAATAAAACAAAAGAATAGGCGAGATGTGTTTGAAGGAAGGGGGAGCAGTTTGATGAGGATCAGTGGCAATATGTTTTTTACTGTAATACATTTTGTTTTTTATTTTGAGGCAGGGTCTCACTATGTAGTGCGGGCTAGCCCAGAACTTGCTTATGTAGCCCAGGCTGGCCTTGAATTCACAGCAGTCCTCCTCATTCAGCCTCTCAAGTGCTGGGAATATAGACGTGTGCCACCACGCCTGGCTAATCAATTTTTAGTAGACATTAAAAAACTTGCTCTCAATATATCAAAGATACTCTTCTGTGAATGTTTCATAATTTATAAAAAACTGTAGACATTAAAAAACTTGCTCTCAATATATCAAAGATACTCTTCTGTGAATGTTTCATAATTTATAAAAACTTTCTCATTTGATGAATCTTTATTTATTTTTTGTTTTGAGATAGGGTCTCACTGTGCAGTTCAGGCTGGCCTTGAGCTCGCTTACATAGCCCTGACCAGCCTCGAACTCACGGTAGTGCTCCTGTCTTAGCCTCCTGCATGCTGGGATTATAGGACCGTGCCCGGTTTGAACCTTTGGTTTTGTTGGTACTTTTTTATGATTACAATTTCAGGTATTTCTTCACTGAGAGTTTCTCTGCTCAATCTCATTAGCTCTAACGCTCTCCTTCTGCTGTTGTTACATGTCCTGTGGCGAGTGCTCTGTTCTTTACTGTAGTCATTTATGTTTGCTCAAACCGCAAGACTTCAAACTTCACGAGACAGGAACTGTTTGTTTCTTTTTGCTTAATGTCCGCACCGAACAATAGTTTGTATATTATAAGTAGTCGCTATTTAAATAATAGTGTTTTTGAGTGCAAAGTGGTCAATCACTGAAATTAGTTTTATGTAACCTTTGTAAGCTTTTCAAAATTCTGCCATCACTTACCGCCAGCTTACTTTATACATGCTTCTGCAAAGTGTCTTTAATGTCACTAGCTCTTAACTATGCCTGTTTAAGAGTTAACGTGTTACACTGTGTAGAAACCATTCAGAAATAATTTTGGCTCTACATTAACAGTTAAAAGAATATTTTGCTAACTGAAATTTTATTAGTATAACTTTTTTTGTTAGTACGAAATTGATTATATCATTACATATTGGAAAAAGATTTATACATGGAATCGTTTTTTGATAGTGAATAGTAAAATAATAATTTAAGCTGTGCTTTTTGCAAATGTTTGCATAATTTTTTTTGGCTAGTTCTAAAGTGTAGTTCACAGTTTTAAGTGAAAGCAAATTTGATAGTACAGTTTCTCCTACTTATAAAGGCATAATTCTGGACTAAGTCGCCTACCTTTCTATGCTATTAGGTATGTGATCAAATACATGATTAATGTTAAATTTTAAAAAATTTATTATAGCAAAGGACACATTACCATTGATACCCTCAGAAGATTTCCCTTCACTTTGAACATGCTGGCCCCACCGTTCTTCCCGCTGTCTGGAGCAGTTCTGGAAGTCCTTTCTGGAGCAGTATCTTTAGTTGTGCTGTCCTGTCTCGATGTCATGAATTAATTCAAAATGCTTACTTTTCTTGGTTGTTTTGACTTGTGCAAAGAAGTTGCCTGGTGCCAGAGGTGGTGAATAAGGTGGATAAGGAGACATGGTAATGTTTTATTAGACAGAAATGGCCGTGAACATTTGAATCAAGTCAGGACATCTGGGCAGCCACAAAAAGACACTTAGAAAAGGGGACTTCCAGAACTGCTTCAGAAAGTGACACATATGGTGGGGTAAGGGTATTTAAAGCAGGGTGACTGACAGTGTATACAAGCTTTGGGTTTCACTAACAGGGTCTTCTCTTTATTCGTGAGAATATCATTTGTATTTTTGTCAAGTAAATAAACCTTTGGATATTGAGGAAAAAGGGGAATACTGTGAGAGGTATTAGTGGCAAGTTGACTTTTACTGTGATGAAGTTTTAAACATTTTTATTTAAACATTCACTCTAGTTTTGATCACAACTCATAATGCCCAGCGAGTTGCGTTCATGTGGCCAGTGTTGTCTGTGTTGCTGCATGTTATCTCCAGAGCCCACAGAATAAATGGGAACATGCGGTACAGAACAGGATAAAAGCTTAGCATGTTGGTATTTATTATAAACATAAGCTTTGTTTTCTATAATATATAACCTAATTTAAAAAAAATTTTTTGAGATAGGGTCTTGCTCTGTAGTCCAGGCTGGCCTTGAACTTGTGGCAATACTACTTTAGTTCCCTAAATGCTAAGAGTATAGGCATATGCCACCATGCCTATTTATGCTCTGATTTTAATTTTTTATTAAATAAAAATATCGTTACACAGGGCTGGGGATATAGCTCAGTGGCATAAGCGTTTGCCTGGCAATTGCAAGGTCCCTAGTTCGATCCCCGGTACCGCCAAAAAGAAAAAAAAATCATTGCACAGATGTAAAATACTTAGAGGAGTGTCATCTGTATGTGTATTTAACAGGTGTGCAGTATTGATTATATTCAGCCATTTAACAGAATGACCTGTACAGGTGAGTCACTGCGGACCGTTAGCGTCTCACGGAGTCGCAGTGACTGTTCTCTGTTTGTGACGGCACCGCTCATAGCGAGGACTGCTGTGTGTGGTGACTCTGACGCCCTAGGCTCGTGCGCTCTTACCGTGTTACCTGGGCATTTGCATCACCCAATATGCTAATGCATGATTGCATATCTAGACAGGAAAAGTCATTGGACACATAATTCACTCTAGTTTCAGGCTTGTATCCTCTGCTTACATGAAATTCATTCCCATTTAGAATTTTCCTAAATTTAAAGTGTTCTACACTGAGTTTATGAAATGGACACTTAGGTGGTTGTGCTGTTTTTATGCCATCACTGTGATAACATCGCTGTGACATTTGTGCTATTGTTTCATTTTCAGTTTCCATAAAATATTTTTTAAAAGGTGTTATTTTCTTTAAGTTGGCAGCTCGGACTGCTGAAAGAAACCTCAATGAGTTAAGGAAAGAAAATGCGTACAACAGACAAAAGTAAGTACCTTATGGGGAGAACTTTAAAATTTAAAATTAGTTGCTACTTTTATTAATTGCATAAGACTTTTTAAGGATAAATAAGTAAACTTGCAGTATACTAGCTTATCTAGTTGTGGAATATCTTAGTTTTACTGGGTATGACTAATGTTTTATTTGAGATACCTGTCCTGGAAAGGTCACTGAAATAGAATTTGAAGGCAACGATTCACAAATTCTTCTGTAAAAAGCATAATTAAAGTTCTCTTTAAACCGATGTAGGTACAGAGAGGTAAAAAGGAAAGAGAACAAGGAATCTTCCTGATGCAGCACGCTCAGGGTGTCAGCGTTTTTTTTATGGCTAAGTAGCTAGAACCAGTGTTTCTTCTCCCTCATGCCCTGGCTTGTTGTATTGGAGATGTTGTACAACAGTCAAGTGGAAGGGAGATGACAAGTGCTCGAATGATTTTCTGTGCAGATGGTTTCTGAGAGGTGTGTGTTTTGTCGAGGGCTACACATTAACATTATTGAATATTAGTTTTAGCCTTTTCCTTGTCTTTTCTGTCAAAAATTTAAAATAAAATGATTAAAGGTTTTATTTCAGGTCTGATGGTCAAGAACTAGAATAAGATTCATTTGAAAGTTCACGTTTTAAGACAAAAAGTTTACAACTACAATATAGGATGAGTTAGTGGGATTTCCAATTTTATGTTATGATTGGAATCATATATCTCAGGAGTGCTGTGTTTTAATCCTGGTGCTTTCATTTGTAACAAGTCATTTAAACTCCTACCCTTAGTTTTCTTCGTTATAAAATGATGGATTTGAACTGGTTGTCCTGGTTGTTCCATTTCGAAAATCTGGATTCTGGTTTTTTTTTTTTTTTTTTTTCATCGTTTTTGAGACAGGGTCTCACTATGCAGTTCAGGCTGGCCTTGAGCTCACTTTGTAGCCCAGGCTGTCTCGAACTCTCAATGATCCTCCTGCCTCAGCCTCCCGAATGCTGGGATTACAGGCATTCACCATCACGCCTGGCCAAAAGTTTGGATTCTGTGAAATAGTACTTATTTTACATTGTAGTTAAGTTTTGAAGAAAGAATACAAGAGTCCCAGATCTTAACAAAACATCACTATCCATAAGTAACAAAAAACTGATTGCCCCAAAATAAGTAATGGGAGATACAGCAGGGTCATTTGACCAGAGTGGAGGACCTAGTTCTGTATGTCAGTACTGAGTGTAGAGTCGCTTTACTTGGCAGTGGCATTTTTCTTGAAATGTGGGTGCTCCTCTTGGAAAAGTAACTTAGTGATGTTTGTTCTCTATTTGCAGATTAACTGAAACAGAGTTTAAATTGGAACTTTTAGAAAAAGATCCTTATGCACTTGATGTTCCAAATACAGCATTTGGCAGAGGTAGTCTTTTTTTTTAACCCCTAATTTAAAATATTTATTATATTTATGTATTGTAATAAAGTTTATATTAGTATAAATTAACACTACTCTTTATAAGTAACTTAGTGTTTGGAGCTGGGATTCTATTCTAAACTCTTAAAAATTCCAAGCATCTGGGATTTGTTTCTCTAGCAATAAAAATAAGTTATTGCAGTCTTCTTTTCTCAGCTAACACTTAGCGAGGTCCTCATTACTTGGGGGAAGAGCAAGTGAGTAAGAAGTACCTAAACAGAGCGGCATTGTGACTATTTACATTCACATCTAACTGTACTTTTAAATTTGCTTGGATTATAAACATGGTGATTAAAATAGTCAATTTTAAAGTGTTTAAAAGTGGGGGGAAAAGGTGGGGAAAACTTAATAATCTGAGTTTTGGTTGATTTAATTTACCTCATAGGGAACCAATTCTTTGTAAAATGTATTTAACATTTCTTTCATTTTGAGATGGCATCTGTAATGGTCTCAAACTATCCCATGTGGTTTAAATGTTTAAGAATAGAATTTTTTTTACTGGGGCTTGAACTCAGGACCTTGTGCTTGTCAGGTGCTGTGCTGCTGAGCTGTGTCCCAGCCCCAGGGTAGTTTTCCTAAATTGGAACTAAGGTCTTACAGCAGTGGGAATGAATCTATGCTTATGTGAAGAGAATTCCACTTTAATAACCTTTGAAAGTTATAAAAGTTATGTGATGGTCAACTTTCCTTAAAATGAAATCTGCTTCTATGTTAAAAAACAAATTATTAAAAAAAAAATTATTATTTCAAGTGGTAATAGTTAGGATGGAGGGGTAGTATATAGAAGAATTTTTCTAAATGCAATGCACAAGCCTCAAGGAGGGTAAATAATGCTTTGATCTTTTGCTGTAGTTGACTGTTTTAACAGTTGATTTACCATTTGTAAAAGTGTTGCTTAAGTGATATTTTGAATTTGGTTTTTGTTGTTGAATTTTAACCTTTAAAGCATAACAGTTACTTTGGGAGTGGTTAAGTTTGTAAAATATTAGGGCTCATGGTTATATGGATTATAGAGAAAGTGATTTTTCTGATAAATTAGTTTATGTAAACTGGGTTTTTACTGGTAAGAGATAAAATGTAATTCTGATGCTGTAGAATGTTTCATGCATTTTTCTACTTTTCAGAATCTGAGTTTCAGTCAAACATTTCATAGCCCACACACAGCATGTCTGGTCCTGATTTACATGATCACTGCCATGTTGCAGTGCTCATCTGCTGAGATACCTGGAACCATACCGCTGTTAACAGCAAAACAAGTGTATTTCATGCTCCCAAGTCCTCCTTTACTCCAGAATTTCCTCTGCATCCTTTCTTTAACCTTTGTGGTTATTTAAGTGTATTAATTACCAGTAGAGTGAAGTTTTTATTAAACGTTTGTTTGGTAGACTGCAAAAACATTAGATTCCCATTTAATTCAGGCCTGTATTAGCAAAACCAGAGGGAGAGCGTTTGGCACTTGCATTGAATGAAAGTTGGCAATAGGGTGACCTGATGGTAATTGTTGAAACGGGGGTCTATCTTTAAGTATGACTTTAAATCTGCTGTTTTAATTGTTCCAGAGCATTCCCCATATGGTCCCTCACCATTGGGTCGGCCTTCATCTGAAACGAGAGCTTTTCTCTCTCCTCCAACCTTGTTGGAGGGTCCACTCAGACTCTCACCTTTGCTTCCAAGGGGAGGAGGACGAGGTATATTGTTTAAACGTTATTATTATTATTCTAAATTTCTTCCTTACTTTACACTTTTCATCTGAACTTACCTTTAAAATAATTTGTAAAACAAACACTTGGAAAACACAGGCATTCCTTGCACTTATTGTGGGTTACTTGTTTTTGGAAAAGGGTCTCTACAACATGTAATTTTATAATACATTGTTCTCTTGGAAACAACATTACATAAATTGAACATTCCAACTCTGAAAATCTGAAATCCAAAGTGTTCTGAAATCCAGAACTTTTGGAGCATAATACTCAAAAGGTTATAGATTTTGGAACATTTCATATTTGATATTTTCACATTTCAAATGCTCAGCCACTAAACTCTGCAAATATTTTAAAATCCAGAAAATTTCAGTATCAGAAACACTTCTGAGCTTAACCATTTCTGAGAAGGGGTATTCAACCTATACCAGATAACATTTTGATAAAGGGTTTCATATGCATGTCTTATTTTTATTTTGATTTTTTTGTGACACAGAGCCTCACGATGGTAGTGGAGGCTGGCCTTGAACTTGCTTATGTAGCCCAGGCTGGCTCACAGCAATCTTCCTGCCTCAGCCTCAAATGGCTGGGATTATAGGTGTGAGCTACCATCCCTGGCTCATATCTTATTTTTAAAAAGCAATAAAAAGCAATAGTAGTATGTATTACATACAATAAAACTTTCAAAGTACATAAAATAGATTAACAGTTTAATCTAGCACCGAATTTGGTTTTGATAAAACATTAGCATGTAGAATTTAAAAAAATTTTAAACTTCAGTGTTTTATTGAAAATCAGGCAGCGAAAGAATCTTTTTTGTTTTTAGAGCGAAGCATTTCAGTGGTGCCCTTGTAGGCAGAGTTGCATTGGAATCTTTAAGGAGAACCGACTCCCTTGTTGCTAACTCCAAGAATGCAGGTTGTGCCCTCGTGCCCTCAGCTGCTCTTGAGAATCTCAAGCGTAGCTCTCCGTCTTTCCACAGAGCCTCCGCCTTGTCACCCTGCACACCTGTTTGCCTTGAGGTTTCTGCCTTGCTTCTCTGACCTCAGTTTCTTTACTTTGTCAAGTTGCTTTACATATTTTCCTGGATTTGTGGCCAAATTAAAAAAATCAAAGTTCTATTCCAAAATCAAAAGTCTTAGGTTTTTAGTCTCAAATATGTGTTCTCTTTTTTTGTGTGTGTGTTTTTGAGATGGTCTCACTATGCAGTTCAGGCTGACCTTGAGGGCACTTTGTAGCCCATGCTGGTTTTGAACTTGCACGATCGTCCCGTATTCCTGTCTCAGCCTCCCGAGTGCTGGGATTATAGGCGTGCACCACCACGCCTGGTCAGATCTGTGTTTTCGTTTCCTTTTTTGGTAGTGGGAATCAAACTCCCACTACCAACTCATGCTTGCCAAGCAGGCGCTGTGCCCCTCAGCTGTATTCCGAGTCCTCAAATCTGTGTTTTATGGTAGCTGGTGGTATTTTTCACTAGTGAAGTGTTCCCATCCTTTTTGTCAGTGATTTTAACAGGTTGAATTTGAGCTAAGAACATAAAGTACAGAGTCTGTATAAAAACATCAAATTATGCCCAACTATCAAAGCTCAACTTAATTTGTACTCAACTTAATTTGGTGCAGGGAATTGAATCTAGAATCTTCACAATGAGCTACATCTCCAGCCTTTTGAAAATTTTTAGTTTTAGACAGGGTTTCCCAAAGTTGCGAAGGTGCCCAGGCCGGGCTCAAACTTGGCAGTCCTCCTGCCTCAGCTTCGCAGAGTGCTGGCTTTTTATGTGTGTGCCATCATATCCAGCGGATACTGCTCAGTTAAGTAGTTTCAGAGGGAATCCTCCTCAGGAGGCTGCATTCTTAAATATATTTCGAGCTCTTCCTGTGGAGCTGCCTTCCAAGGACTTGAGTTGGTCCTTCTACTTTGTGGACATGAGGTAAGCTCCCTCTCTCCATTCCCTGTTCATAACGTCTGTCCTTCCTTTGTTCCGCTTCCTCACTCCGGTTCTCTGCAGACTGGGCCTTACCTCAGAGAGCCTTTGCGCGTGTTGTTGGCACCGGGAGCCCTGCAGCCTGTGCTGTGGACTGGCTGATAGGTGGAGCCAATGCACTGGGCGCTCGAGGAAGGGCTCGGGCCTGCAGATTGCGCGTCTGCTGTGTGAGCGCAGCCGTAGTGCTGTCAGACCTCCCCTCCCCCACCTTCCACCGTGACTCACAGTGGGAAATGTGTTGTGTATCCAGTCATGTTTTGAACCAACATATTATCCATTTTTCGTTTTTATTTTATTAGGACATGTTCACAGTACATAACAATTACAGCCATCATGGGGGATATATAGTCATTGAAACACTACATGAAATAGTATTTACCATCACAGTTTGATGATTTGTGGTATTTTCAGTCTTACTCTGTTGCATTGAAAGAGAATGCTAATTAAGACTAAGTGTCATATACCACACGTGAATAGCAGCGAGCAGTCTGAAAAAGCGTCCTGAGTGGGTTTCAATTGGCCGAACTGCATATCTGAGTCACTGGAAGTTCAATTACATAAGTCAAGGATTGCTTGTAATCAATTGATTATTTGAAATAAGAGTAAAAATTACCTTTGATTTCTCCTCTCCTATTTAAATTCCTTTCCTCTCCTACTTAATCACTTTTAGGATATAATGTGTTTAGATTACTTGCAAGGGTGTTTTACTCTTTGTTTAGAAAGCTACAGAAGGTTTTGGTAAGTTGTCCGCAGGCCTTGGAAGAGTTGCTTTGCACTGCATTTCTATAACCTACCAAAGAAGGGTAGAGTGTTTTTCCCTTTCCTTTTTATTATCTTTTTACAGTTGAAATTTTTCATGAAATATATGTTTGAATGAGTATAAAGAAAACTATTTAAAATAAATTGTGTGTAGCTTTAGTCTTAAAAAAACTTTAACCCTTCATAACTTTTGCCTGGTTGGTCAGTTGCCCTGTAGTTTTGGGCCTGTGGTTGTGAGTAGGTGGGTGAAACTTTCAGATGTGTCTAAAGCTCTTTGCATCTATCTATAAATAAAATCATTCTAATTGATTCTTGAGCATTTTCTGCTTTTCTGGATGCCTTCTAATTAGAAGGACAGACAAACTAAAGGAAAGATTTGGGGATTTTAACAGATACACAACCACGAAGAAAAAATGGTACCATATTTGACCTTCTGACATAAAAGCCAGTTTGACCTGACCCTACAAATGAGTAGCTAGCAATTTTTTTAAAAGGTTACTATATATTAAAAAACAATGCTTCCGGTGAATTTTTTTTTTTGTTACCAAGAAAAGGTCAAATTAATTTTGGTTCCTCTTTTTAAAGGGCATACTAAAATGGCACTAGTATTTTAGATTTTTTATTAAAAAAATTTAAAAGTTGTTCATTGGAAAGAGTAAGTTTTTATTTACTGGAAAATAGAATTTTGAGATTGTTAATTGCTCTCTCATGACAGACAAGTAAGATATTAATATTTTTTACCCTTTTTCACTTTAATTGAATGTGGGATATTGATTAAGGTACTGTTCTTCCTGTGACCGTAAAAGGATTTTCATCCCCCAGGGCTGGAGATCAAACCCAGGGCCTTGCCCATGTGAGGGAAGCACTTTACTACTGAGGTGCATCCCAGAGACCTTTAAAATGACTCCACCCTTTCAGAAGTATTAGCAGGCTAAGTTTTCATATCCAAATAAATGTTACCTTTGAAGTGTTTATTTCAACGGTGTTGTTGTTTTTGAAATTTTAGACTTGCCTTCAGAGCTTGTGAGTTCTCTTTTTGAATGTGAATGTGGTATTTAGAAATTACTTTAGAGCCGTTTAGAGTTAGGTTTATCTGGTGAGTATAAATGTTTTAATTAAGTTGGTTAAAATAATTTTGGGCCAGAACTAGAAGGTGATGTTACAACATTGAGATGCAATTTTTGGCATGTCTTTTAACATAACTTGAGTAAGTTGCATTTCCAAACAAGTTGTTCTGAAAAATACTTTGAGTAGTAATGGAGTGATTAAAGTAGTAAGTAGCCTCTAGGATGGCTGAAAAGAATCGTACTCATTTTGACTATTGACATTAGGCAACAGAAAGCTAATTTTGTAATAATCTAATTTTGTAATTATCTAATTATGTAATTATATCTAGTACAAATAGCTTATTTTAAACTTACTTTCTATACCTTTATTTTTCAGACTTAATATTTGTGACTTAACCATTGATTTCATTGTAAAGTGATGGTGTGATAGCATTTAAAAATGGATTTTGTAGGCAAGTGTTTCTTTATGCATGTGGAAAAATTATTTTTCTCTTATACTAGAAATGCTTTGTTAGGATACAGTTGTAGTCTACATATGTCTTTGAGAAACTTTATTAGGATCTGTACTCGCTTTTCAAAGGGTATCTTGATTTTATTTGTTGTTAGATCTTATGCTTTTTTAAGATTAAACAGATTTATATGTTTTTTTCCTCCTTTAATTAGGCTCAAGAGGCTTAGAGAATCCTCTGGACCATCAGATTAGCAATGAAAGAGGAGACTCAAACTATGATAGGTTAACTGATCCTCACAGAGCACCTTCTGACACTGGATCTCTGTCACCTCCATGGGAACAGGACCGTAGGGTGATGATTCCTCCATCAGGTATGCAAAAGACAATAGTATTTATATTTGAAAGGCGGCGACTCTGTGGAACATAGAAATAGAAGAGAACTCTGTGTAGTGTCTTTAAAAAAAAAAAAATTTTCATTCAGGTTCCTATCTCTGTCTGTCTATCTAGGCTCTTTGTCTTGGGGTTTTGCTATGTAGTTCAGGTAGTCCTTGAACACACTGTAGCCCAGGCTGGCCTTGAACTCACTTTCTTCCTGTCTCAGATTCCTGAGTGCTGGGATTACAGGCATGTGTCACTATGCCCAGCTTCTATGTGTTCTCTCTCTCTCTCTTTTTTGGCCTTTTTGAGGCAAGATTTCACTATGCAGTTCAGGTTGGCCTTGAACTTACTTTGTAGCCCAGATTGGCCTGGAACTCACAGCGATCCTCCTGTCTCAGCCTCGCAAGTGCTGGGATTACAGTTGTGTGCCACCACACCAGGCTATGTGTTCTCCTAAGAAAAATCATAATACATTTTAGAAAACAGTAATAAACTTTTAAACAGATAAATAGGAGATAATGGTTCACATAACAGAAAGCTGTTTATCCCTGCAAGTGGAAGTCAGTATTGTTTTTGTTGCTTACAAAAATAATACATACTTATTTTAGAAAATCTGAATGATGCAGAGGTATGTAATTAGATAAGTGAAAATTCCTCTAATTATCATAGCATGTCCTCAGAATTTAGTTATATATAGTTTACATATATATGCATATGTATATATATATTCACACAAAGGTGTGCACATGTACATCCATCCATCCAGTAACATAGGTATTTAAATTCTTTTTTCACTTCTGTACAATTATATCATTCCCTCTCTTTTGTCTTTAGTCAGAACCATATACATAATATGAAAAAAACACATAAGCAGACATAAACGTACATGTAGATGATTAGTTCTGGAGCTAGAATGTGGTGGTTTCATAAATCTGCAAGTGATATAGTGGCATAGAGCTGTACACATGTATTGAGCTGTGATCAGTTTCCTCTTGGTTATATTATACTATAATTATAAAACACTAATGCATGGGTGGAAACAGGGTAAAGAGTGTGCAGGACCTCTCTGTACTGGTTTTGTAGTTTTTTATGAATCTTTTGAAAATTAAAAACCAAAACCGTTATTGGATATAATACACATGTGAGAAAGTACAACTATTCTTAAGCATATAACTTGATTTTTTTTTTCAATTTGAACAGTTGTGTAATTATTTCTCAGATCAACTTTCACTTTTTTCCTTAGGAATTTAATTACAAATCTTATTTATAATATTTTACTATTTATATATTACCTAGTAATTAAAATTTTAACAAAAATATATCTGGAGATAACAGGTCCATTATAAAATTGATATAAATACAAAAGTGCAGCAAAAATTTACCAGTGTGACTTGGTTCAGTGCTTCAGTCCATAAGAAAAACATGGAGATATTTTCATATTTAGAATTACAGTATTACAGGTTAAAGAGACCTGGTGAGAAAGTAGGTTAACTTGCACTTGATCTTAGCCAAAAGGCCGAGAAATGATAGTAGGTTAACTTGCTATACACTTCCTTTGCTAGGGCAAACTTCCTAAGAGTGGTATGTGTGGCTGACTGTCTTTGCTTTGTAAAATGAAACTGAAGCATTGTCTTTTATTCAGGAGGTAATTCACCATCTTGTAGGTGGCCACATCTAACTATAGCTCAGGATAGGGTATGTAGTTTGAAAATTGTTGTCATGAATTTAAATCAAAAGACAGTGGGTTAGTAGCTTTCCTAGGTGGAAAGATTTAAAATATTAACTCAGTATTTTTAGATCTAAATACACTTTAGAGATCTATGCTATAGTGCTATAGTTTGTCTTGTTTTCATAAGAATTTTTACTGAAACATTTT
The DNA here is from genome assembly GCA_004027595.1 of Dinomys branickii. Lineage (NCBI taxonomy): Eukaryota > Metazoa > Chordata > Mammalia > Rodentia > Dinomyidae > Dinomys > Dinomys branickii. The sequence goes on from PVLD010007520.1 coordinate 65,002, forward strand.
ATGTCAAGATACTGGTTCTCAAAAATAAATTTAATCAAATGATATGATAATACAATGGAGTGAGTCTAATACTGAAATAGGCCTTTCTGTGTAACACCTCTACCCTGTAAACTATCTGCAGTGACGGAAAGTTCTGTGTCTGCACCGTCCATACATTGCCCCCAGGCACTTGTTGCTAGTCAGCACTTAAATAGTGCTTAGTGCAACTTCAGAAATAGAATTATTAATTAGTTCATGTAAGTTAAGATTTAAAGCTACATGTGACAAGTGGCTTGTGGCTACTGCATGGCTAGTGTAGCTCCACAGTGAACACTTGTGCAGTGTATGAGAAGCCTCTTTTTAAGGGACTTAGAGATTCATTATTGTATATTATTTTCCATTACAAGAGAGGACTAGTACAGGTACTGTTTCAGTCTTGTTAATATGGTAAAGTAGTACTGTTTTAAAGACAACTTTATTGAAGATCTTAACATAAATACAGAAAAATATACAAATAAAGTGAGCTTAATGAATTATCACAAGGTAAACATACCTTTGCAACCACCACCTAGGTTGAGCAATTCCCACTCCTGCAGAAATCATCTCTTGTCAATTAAGTACTACTTCCAAATATCTTGTCTGAAGGTAACCAATCATTCTTTACTCTTCTAACACTGTAAGTTGGTTTGGTCTATTTTTGAACATATCAATGGAATTGTATATAGTTCTTTTGTTTGGCTTACTTGATTTGAAATTATAATTTGGAGAGTCTTCACATTCTTTCATGTATGTATAATATTGTTTTTGGTGTATATTTTTTGAGTGCATATACACCAATTACAAATTTGAACATATATTCCAGTTTAGGATTATTATAAATATAATAATCTTGGTTTTTGTGGGATGAATGTACATTTAGGATAGGAATTGTTGAGTTGCATGATATGCATATTGGTTAAATTGTAGCACATTGTACTGAACAATAGCCAAAGAGTTGGTATCAGCTTATACTCTTAATAATAGTGACTTGTTAATTTTAGTCACCCTGGTCAGTGTGTAGTAACAGTATTATCATTAAACTTTGTATTTCCCTGATTATTGCAAGGTTGCATTCCTTTTTTATAAGTGTATTTGCCTTCTCTATCGTCTCTTCTGTTCCTTTGTTTTTTTCTTTGGCTGGGTATGAACCCAGAGTCTTGCATGTGCTAGGCAAGTGCTCTGCCACTGTGCTGTACCCCTAGCACTGTCATGCACCTTTTGAATTTCATGTCTGTTTTTGAATTTGCACAGTTGTCTTTTCTAGTGTCTTATATTTCCTTTAAATGAGCTCTTTCATTCAGAGTTTATATTACTGTCCAAATTTGTTGGACAGCTCTAGTTTGCCCTTTTATATTCTTAATGGTCTTTTGATGGGTAGATTGTTAATGTTAACATGATTCAGTTTACTAATCATCTCTCTGATGGGTATTTTCGTGTTCAAGAAATTGTTCCTTACCTTTAGGGTGTAAAGATAATATCCTCTGTGTTACATTAAAGAGTTATACTTTCCATGTTAGACCTATAATCTACCTGGAATAAATTTTGTGTATGTAGTATCTGTTAGGAATTGTACTTCATTTTGTTTCATATGCAAGAGCTTTGTTTACTTTTCTTTTTTGTTTTTTTGCTTTTTGAGACAGAGTCTTGCTGTGTAGTCCAGGCTGGCCTTGAACTTACTGTGATCCTTCTTCCTCAGCCTCCCTACAGTGTACTACCATGACCGGCTTCTAGTTTTTCCTTCCATTTTTTCTCTTATCCCTTTTTCCTTTTCTCCTCTTCTCTCCCTTGTTCCCCTTCTTATTTGAACATTTTCTTCACATTTCCCAATATCTGTTACATATTTTGGTCCTTATTTATAGTTTCAGTGTCTCAGATCAGTGAAAGAATGCAGTATTTAAATGTGTATCCAGTTTATTTCACTTAAGAGTATGGTCTTAAGGTGCATCCATTTAACCAGAAATGTCTCAAATTTATCTTTCTTTATGCAGAGTAGTACTGTATGGTATTAAAAAAATCCCCAGATCCTTTTTACATTCATCAGTTGTGGGCATTTGGGCTGTTTCTAAGATTCAGCTATTACCAGCTGTGCTGATATAAACATGGGTGTTCATGTATTACTCTGGTATGATGCTTTAAATTCTTTTGGGATGATACCAAGAAGGGGAATAGCTGGGTTGAATGGAGCCTCTACTTTTAGTTTTTTGAGGAATCTCCATAGTGGTTGCACCAGTCCATCAAAGGTGGAGAAGTGTTTGTTTTTGCCCACAGCATTTGTTATTGGTTGATTTCTTGATGATAGCCGTTCTTTCTGTAGTGAGATGGAATCTGAACATTGTTTTAATTTGCATCTCTCAAATGAGCAGTGGTGTTGAACATTTTTTCATATATTTATTTGCCTTTTGTACCTCTTTATCTGTGAAGTGTGTATTCATCTTAGGTGTCCATTTTTGGATTGGTTCTTTAAATTTGAGCTGTCTGATTTCTTCTTGAGTTCTTTATATATTCTAGATATTAGTCCTTTGTCTAAGCAACAGCTGGCAAAATTTTTTTCACACACTGTGAGTTATTGCTTCACTTTGTTGGTGATTTATTTTGCTTTTCAAGAGCTTTTTAATAAGATGAGATTCCCAGCTGTTTTTTATGAGTTTCTTTGCAATTGAAGTTTTGTTCATAAAGTCTGCCTACACCAATGTCTTTAAGACTTCTACCTATTCTGTTTTCCAGAAGATTTAGTGTTTCTGTTTTAATATTTAAATCTTTGATCCATTTCAACTTTAGTTTTAATCTTTAGGATGTCTAGCACCATTTAATAAAGAGGCTATCTTTCTTCCAATGAATGTGTTTTATGTCTTTGTTAAACGTAAGGTAGCTGAGTGTGTTTGGAGTTGTATCTGTGTTTTCTAATCTCTTCCACTGATTCTTGAGTCTGTTTTATTGCCAGTGCCATGCTGTTATTTATTCATGTATTTATTTATATAGATGCCAGAAATCAAACTCAGGACCTTGTGCTTGCCAGGCAGGTTACATGCTGTTTTTATCACAGTAACTCTGTAGTATACTTTCATGTCAGGGATTGTGATGCCCCCTGCCTTGGCCTTGTTACCCAAAATTGCTTCTGCTATTCTAGTTCTCTTCTGGTTTCAAATGAATTTTAGGATTATTTTCTCTAATTCTGTAAGATATGTGGTTGGTATTTTGGGATTACATTAAATCTGTATAATAATTTTGGAAGTATGCCCATTTTCCCTATATTGGTTATTCCTACTCAAGACCAAGGGATATCTTTCTGTTTTCTGTTATCCTCTTCAATCTCCTTTCTCAAAGTACTGTAGTTTGCAATGTAAAGGTCTTTTTTTTTTTTTTTTTTTTTTTTTGGTCTTTTTGAGACAGGGTCTTGTTATGCAGTTCAGGCTGGCCTTGAGCTCACTTTGTAGCCCAGGTTGGTTTCAAACTTGCAACAATCCTCCTGCCTCAGCCTCTCAAGTGCTGGGATTACAGGTGTACGCTACCATGCCTGCCTCTGTGAAGGTTGTTTGCATCCTTCATTTGATTAATTCCCAGGTATTTCCTTGTTTTGGATGCTGTTGGGAAAGGTGCTGTTTCCCTAATTTCTCTCTGAATGAGTTTGTTATTTGTGTATGGGAATGTTATTAATTTTTGAGTATTGACTTTGTATCCAGTTACATAAATAAATTTGGTTATTAAATCCAGAAGTCTTATGGTGGAGCTTTTGGGGTCTTCCATGTAGAGTATTGTGTCATCTGCAAATAATGATAATTTAACTTCTTCCTTTCCTATCTTTATTCCTTTTATGTCTTTCTCTTGTCTAATTGCTCTGGCTAATGTTTCCAGAAGTATAGTGAATAAGAGTGATAACAGTGGACGTCCTTATCTTGTTCCTGATTTTAAAGAGAAAGCTTTTGTGTTTTGTCTGTTTGGTGTGTTGGCTGTTGGTTTGTCAGTGGCTTTTATCAGATTGAGATAAAAACCATCTGTTCCAAGTTTCTGTAAGGTTTTGTGGTGTATTGACAATTGATGGTTAACTTTTCATACCCAGGTGAACTGAACCACTGTGGTGCTGGGTGTGTGAGGCCCGCCTGAGGATTATTGACTGCAGCATAACAGGCAGAACTGGAGAAGAAGAAGAATAACTGTTGGGAGCTGTTTGAAGCTATTAGGAAGCTGTTAGTTTTCTTTGGAGGAACTTGTCATGCTTCCTTTCCTGGTGAACTTGGCTGTTAATCATTGAAGGAGCTCGGGACCTCTTGTTATTGGGAATGGCTGCAGTTCTTTGGGGAGCTCTGGTCCTTACTTTGTGTATTGCTTCCTGGCTCCAGAGGGGAAGATGGTGAATTGCTTAGTCTTCTGGGGAAGCTTATCACTCTGGCTTTCCTAATGAGAGCTTAGCCGTTAACCATCACAGCAGCTCAGGGCCTCACTGTTGCTGAGGATGGCTGTGGTACTTTTTGGGGAAGAACTCTGGTTCTTACTTTGAGCGTTGCTTCCTGGCTCCAGTGCAAATCCTTCACCCTGCTAGTACAGATCCTTCATCCTACTGGCACAGTGTTTGTAGTTTCTACCACTGACCTTTGGGTCTTACTAATACAGATCTGTGAAACAGTCCTGCATGAGACATTGTCATGGGCTTTTGGCCTCCAGCTGGACTCGTGGGGATCATTGTTATGGGCTCTAGATCTTCATGTAGGACATTACCTTGGGATCCAGGCCCTCAGCTGGCTTCTTTGGCCTTTTGTATGTGGACAGATTTCTGTATCCTTTTTGTGTATGACTCTGTGTGACTATTATAAAATAATCTTACAAATTTAAGTGTCCTATATTGTATTGTCCCCCTTGTAAAACCCAATTACAACAGATTTTTATCATGAATGGGTGTTGTTGGACTTTGTCAAATGCCTTTTCCGTATCTATTGAGATGATCAGGTTTTTTGTCCTTGGCTTTGTTAATATGTTGTATTTCATTTATTGATTTGTGTATGTTGAACCATCCTTGCATTCCTGGGATGAATCTCACTTGGTCATGGTGTGTAATCTTCTTGATGGTTTGCTGCATTCTGTTTGCCATTGTTGTACTGAGGATCTGTGCAGCTGTATTCATTAACGGCCTATAGTTCTCTTTTTTGGTTGTATCTTTCTCTGGTTTTGGTGTAAGCATAATGCTTGCTTCCAGGAGTGAATTTGGGAGTGTTGCTTCCCTTTCAGTTTCATTAAAGAGTTTGAAATGTAGCGGCAGACTTGTGCCCTGACCTCCTGGAGGTCACAGACACAGGTGGTCTGTGATCACCACCAGCACATCCTACCTCTGGCTCCTGTGCATGCTGAGCTGACTGGAGACACAGAATCAGATGATCCACAAACTGTTGAGCCTGCAATTTGTGTATGGGTTCTGCCTGGGCCCTTGTTATAGTTTATACATTGTGTCAACTTGGGGAGTCTAGAGGTTTGGCTGAGTGACTCAGCAGGAGGCCAAGGTGCTTACTTTGTACATCTTGAGCCTGTGGAAGAGGAGGGGATGGAGACTGCGTGAGAGCTACATGCCCCCGGTGGGGGTGGGCTGTTTACGAGGTAAGGGAAAAAGGCTGCTTGCCTGTGATTCTTCCCTTTTGCTGGTTGTTTGCTGCCATGAATGTTTGCCCTCTGCCATATGCTACTCTGCCTCAGAACCAGCCAAATATTGACTGAAACTTCCACAAACTGTAAGCTAAATAAACCTTTCCTTTCTTCATTTTGAGTGTTGGGTATTTTGTCTCAGCAACGAGAGAAAAGTACCTAAGACAGCCCTGGACTGCCTGGGGACGCAGGACCACTGATCCGTGATTGCACCACCAGTGCAGCCAGCTTCTGGGTCATATGAGTGCCCTGAGCTGTGAGGGGACACTGGATCACACAGCCTGACATCACAGTTCATGTCTGAGACCTGGGAGAACTAGGTACACTTCACCATCTGCTGGAAGACCCCAGACTAAGCATCATATCTCAGAGGACACTGAGGGGCAAACCTGACCACCAGGAAAACTAGGGACACTAGTGACCTTTGCTGAGCTGCCCGAGAAGAGGGAGACTGAGTGTCTTGTCTCCAGCATCAAACATGACAAGATGAAGTTCTAAAATGCAATCTGAGAACTCCAGCCCACTCAGATCAAGTCCAGGAGACACTGACATAGGTGAACTTGGTAAACACAGACCTGAAATTGGTGAAATGATTGCAGTAGAAGTAAAGAAACAACTCCATCAGGCCATAGAAGAAATCGGGTCAGAGATAATCTCTCAGGCAAAAAATGAAATGACAATAATAATGAAAGAGGGCTGGAGGTACAGCTCAGTGGGCTAAGTGCTTGCCGCTGAGCACTAGGGCCCTGAGTTCGATCCCCGGTCCCGGAAAGAAAAAAAAAAATAATAATGAAAGAAATGCTCTACACATCTAGAGAAGAAACAAAAAATAGATGAACATAGGAAACAAATGGAAATGTTACATGAGCAACATAGGAATGAATTAGAACACGTGAAACAGACTCAAAGAGATTTCCAGGAAATCAAAACTTCCACTGAAAGCTTGCAAAACCACTTGAATTAAGCTGAAGACAGAATTTCAGATCTTTAAGACAGTCTGGCAGGTATCAATTGTTAAAGGAAGGATCTATTAAAATCAACAAGGATCCAGGAAAAATCAATTCAACAGCTGCAAGATTAAGCAAAGAGAAATAATGTCAGACTAATAGGAGTCAGTGAAACAGCAGGAGGCAAGACAAATGACATAAAAAGAATATTTGCAGAAATAATAGCAGAAAATATCCGAAGCATTGAAACGGAGTCTGAGATACAGGTAAATGAGGCATATAGAACTTCCACTAGTCATAACTGTAATAGAACTACACTCAGATATGTAATAGTCAAGATCCCAGACATCTAGCAAAAGAAACAGATCACCTATAAAGGAAAGCCCATCAGAATCACAACAGACTTCTCAACACAAACCATCCAATCAAGAAGAGCTTGGAGTAATATATTACAGATTCTGAGACAAAACAGCTTCCAACCCAGACTGATGTATCCTGCAAAACTCCTTCAAATTCAATGGAGAAATAAAATATTTTCATGACAAAGAACAACTGAAGAACTTCATCAGTGCCAAATCAACACTACAAAAAGTACAAAATATATTCTAGACAGAGAAAAAAGAGACCACAATCTCAAGAACAACAATAGAAAGGAACCCTCAAGCAGAACAAACGGTTAAACAGAGCAAATGTAGGAAAGCAACAAGTAAATAGCATGACAAGAATAAGCCAACATATAACAATTATAACCATGAATGTAAATGGCCTCAATTGACCAGTCAAAAGAAACAAACTGGCAAGATGGATTAAGAAACAAAATCCCACAATATGCTATATATAGGAAACACACTTTACTCGAAAGGAAATCCATAGACTGAAAGTCAAAGGATGAAAACAATTCTTCATGCAACAGATTCCCAGAAAAAAGCAGGAGTAGCTATTACGTTTGCAGAAAATGTAAACTTCAAATCGAAAACAATTAAAAGAGATAAAGAAGGCCACTACATACTAGTTAGGGGAAAGCTGCAAGAGGAAGAGATAACAATCCTAAACATGTATGCACCAAACACTGGAGCACCAAACTATATAAGTCAAATTTTAACAGACAGGAAAAACCTAATAATGAATAGCACTATTGTAATAGGGGACCTAAACACCCCTCTGATGCAAAGGGACAGGTCAACTGGACAAAAACTGAGCAAAGAAATAACACACCTGAACCAAATGTGTGAACAAATGGACTTAGTAGATGTATATAGTGTTCCACCCCACATCAGAATAGACATTTTTCTCAGCTGCCCATGGGTCTTTCTCTAAAATAGACCACATTCTAGCCCATAGAGCATACCTACCTAAATGCAAAAGGATTGAAATTATCCCATGTATATATCTGACTATAGTGAAATAAAATTGGAAATTAATGATAAAGGGAACTTCAAAAACTCCATAAACACTTGGAAATTAGTCACCAACCTCCTGAACAAGAACTGGGTCACAGAAGAAATTAAAGAATAAATTAAAAAATACCTACAAACAAACGAAAATGCAAATACAACTTACCAGAATCTGTGGGATGCAATGAAAGCAGTTCTCAGAGGGAAATTGATAGCCATGAACTCACACATAAGGAAAACAAAGAGAGCAAATAAATAGCCTAGGGCTGCATCTGAAACTTTTAGAAGAAGAACAAGTCAAGCCCAAAGCCCAAAGAAGGGAGGAGATTATAAAGTTCAGGGCAAAAATTAATGCAATTGAGACAAAGAAAACACTACAAAAAATAAGTGAATCAAAGAGTTGGCTCTTTGAAAGAATAAGTAAAATTGATAAACACTGAGCAAACCTTATCAAAAAAAGAAAGAACTCAAATTCATGCAATAAGGAAGGAAAGGATGAAATTACTACAGATCCTACAGAAATTCAAAAGATCATTAATACCTAGTTTAAAAATCTTTGCAACCATAGGATAGAAAGCTCATAAGAAATGGACAGATTCCTAGAAATGTATGAATTACCAAATTTGAATCAGGAAGATGTAAAAATCCAGAACAACCCAGTATCAATTAATGAGATTGAAAATGTCACTAAAAACTTACAAAGAAAAGCCCAGGCCCTGATGGATTCACAGCAGAATTCTATAAAACATTCAGAGAAGATTTAATACCAACACTCAAAACTCTTCAATGAAATTGAATAGGAAGCAACCTCATTTCTGGAGGCAAGTATTATACTACTACGAAAAGCTGAGAAAGATCCAATCAAGTATGCAAAGATACTCAATAAAATACTAGCAAATAGAATGCAGCAAATCATAAAGAAAATTATACATCATGGCCAGGTTGGATTCATTCCAGGAATGCAGGGATGGTTCAATGTTTGCAAATCAATTAATGTAATATACCATATCAACAGAGCCAAGGACAAAAACCACATGATCATCTCAGTAGATGTGGAAAAAGCTTTTGATAAAGTCCAACATGCATTCATGTTAAAAACCCTAGAAAAAATAGGAATAGATGGCTTTTAACTCAATCTGATCAAAGCCATCTATGACAAACCAATAGCCAACATCATGCTAAATGGACAAAAACGGAAAGCTTTCACTTTAAAGTCAGGAACTAGACAAGGATGTCCACTGTGATGACTGTTGAACATAGTTTTGGAAGCATTAGCCAGAGAAATTAGACAAGAGAGAAATAAAAGGAGTAAGGATAGGAAAGGAAGAAGTAAAACTATCACTGTTTGCAGATGACATGATACTTTACATGGAAGACCCCAAAAACTCCACAAGAAGACTTCTTGAATTAATTGACAAATTCAGCAGAGTAGCTAGATACAAAGTTAATGCCCCAAAATCAATAGCATTCCTATACACGAACAACAAACAGACTTGGAGAGAAATTAATGAAACCATACCTTTTACAATAGCAACCAAGAAATTGAAATATTTAGGAATCAATCTAACAAAAGAAGTAATAGATCTGTTCAATAAAAACTACAGTACTCTGAAAAAAGAGATCAAAAAGGATTTCAATAAATGGAAAAACATTCCTTGCTCATGGATAGGAAGAATCAATGTTGTGAAGATGGCCATACTAGCTAAATTGTTGTACAGATTCAATGCAATTCCCATTAAGCTACCATTAGCATACCTCACAGATCTAGAGAAAACATTCCTTAAATTCATCTGGAACGAGAAGAGACCCAGAATAGCAAAAGCTATCCTGGACAACAAAGACAAGTCAGGTGGAATCACAATCCCTGACCTGAAATTATACTACAAAGCTGCTGTACTAAAATCAACCTGGTACTGGCTAAAAAACAGACCTGAGGATCAATGCATCAGACTAGGAGATGCAGCCACAATCACAAACACACGCAGCCACCTAATCTTTGACAAAGGGGCCAAACAAGCTCACTGGAAGAAAGATACCCTCTTTAATAAATGGTGCCGGAAAAATTGGCTTGCCTGTTGCTGCAGACCAAAAATAGACTTAACTCTATCACCATGCACCAAACTCAAGTCTGACCCGGCCCGCGGGTAGTCAAGGGAGACCCTAGAGGGGGAGCGGGGATTGAGAAAGGGACAAGAGACACAAGAAATGGAGACAAGACAGGATTCTGATCAAGTCTCGTTTATTAGGTGGACCGTACGGTGCGGGAGTGGGAGGTTGACATCAGCGGGTAACTAAGCAACGGAGGGAGGTCCGGATAGCACGTGACTTACGGGAAACAGAAACCTAACTCAGAGAAACAGAAACTTAAGAGAAACTGAAACTTAATTTAAGAAGGCTTTTAAGATGGCTGATATATTACAAAATGGACGCCGACTGCAGGTCTCTCAGCGGTCTCCTACAAAGTCAAAATGGATCACAGATCTGAATATTAACACAGAAACACTAAACCTTTTGGAAGAGAAGGTAGGTAAAAATCTTGTAGACATAGGAGTAGGCAGAGAGTTCATCAACAAAAATCAAACTGCAAGGGAAATACTCAATGAATTAACAACTGGGGCCTCATCTTACTGAGAAGTTTTTGCACATCTAAAGAAACCACCAGCAGAGTAACAAGAAAACCCACAAATAGGGAAAAAATCCTAGCTGGATGTCCCTCAGACAAAGGTCTTCAGTCTGGAACATACAAAGAATTAAAAATCATGAACCTGTCCAAATTCAAGGACTCAATCCTGAAATGGGCATCTGAGATGAATACACACTTCTCAGATAAATATAAATGGCAAATAAATATATGAGAAAATGTTCTGCATCTTTAGTCATTTGAGAAATGCAAATAAAAACAAATTGAGATTTCATCTCTCCCAGTAAGATTGGCTAGCATTAAGAAATCAACTAATAACAAATGCTGGCAAGGCTGCGGAGAAGTAGGAACTCTTCTTCACTGCTGGTGGGAATGCAGACTGGTGAAACCACTATAGAGATTGGTTTGGAGTTTCCTCAGCAAACTAGGTCTAGAGGTCCCATTCAACCCAGCTATTCCACTTCTGGGTATTTTCCCAGATCTGAAAATATCATATCACTGTGATATATGTGCACCCGTGTTTATAGCAGCACAATTTGTAATAGCTACATTGTGGAAGCAACCCAAATGTCTATCCACTGAGGATTGGATTAAAAAACTGTGGCATTTTTATATAATGGAATATTACTCAGCTATAAAAAAGACAAACTTGAGGCTTTGATAGGCAAATGGTCACAATTAGATACCATACTCATAAGTGAAATAGATGTGCATATGCAAGCAACATATTGTATCACTAGTGTAAGAACGTTAAAGTGGGAGTATAAATTAGGAGGTAGGAAAGGAAACTGCTCAAAAGTAAAGAGTGAATGGGATTAAGGGAAAGGAGAAAAGAAAGGGATAATTATGTATGTATGTATATGTAGGATGGCTAACATGGTTGTACTACTGACTTATGTAGCTTTATTGTAAGGAACAGTTAATAATTAGTTGTTTGATCAATCTTGTATGTCTGTATTTGTTTTCCTGAACATACATTTTGAAGTTATCTATATGTAATACAACAACCATTGTTAAAAAAAAAAAGAACAAAACACACACAAAAAAACTAGAAACAGTGTTCAAACTGATATAAAAACAGGCACAATCAAGAAAGAAGAATACAAAAGAAAAGAAAACCAAAAACACAAAACACAAGGAAAGAAAAGGAACATTTAAAAAAATCGACTTCAATGTTTGTCTCTGCTGCGACTGGTAGACAAATTGAGCAAATATAGCCCAAATCTGTGTTGATTATTCCCGGCAAGCCAGCTGCAGATTCATGGTGGGGTAGTGGATAATTCTAGCAAGGCTATACCTTTAATTCCACTAAAGTTCAGCTTCATTTCTGACTGTGAGGCTAGAACCTGATTTATTCAGCTCCTGCTGTCCTGAACTCATCTCCGTACTGGTTTGCCCTGGGCCCCTTACTGTTGAGTTGACTTGGTTCTGACTTGCAATGACTCTGCAGCCAGTAGATGGAGCCAGTAGCTGCTGTGAGTGCTGAGCTTAGTTGGCTCCTCTGCAAGGTGGCTGCTGGCGAATCATCCTCGGCTGGGGACATCTGAGTCTGAGTAACTCACCAGGTGCTGAAGTCTGCTGCATCAAGTGCTCTGTTCCACTGTTTTGTCCACTGTACATTTCTCTATGGAGGCCTCTGGGGTCCCCAGTAGTTAAATGTGTTTGATTGAGCTGCCCCTCCCTCACAGTGAATCAGGGTTCAGGGAGAAAGTGCCATTTACCACCTCCTTTGTTGAAGTATCTCTTTGCTGTTACTGTGTGCCTCAGTTCTCCCTTTAGATTTTTGTTGGGTCCCAGGGCCCCGTTGCCCTCCTTCTCTTTATGTTGCTGTATTCTGGTGTCTAGACACCAAATCTTGGAGAGGCTGCTTCTCTGCTGTGTACTGCTGCACCATCTTCCCAGAAGTCCTAAATGAAATACATTTTTTAACTAAATTGTTTTCACATGATATAATGTTATCCTGTTTAAACTTTTTATACTTAGATAGATTTAACAATTTTTATACACAACAGAAACTTTCAAAATCAAAAGTAGCAAATCATATTTGTGTTTAATTCAAAACACACTTTAACCTATAGTGATATGTGCAATTTTGTCATATCACTAATTATGATCAATTATGTCACTAATATGGGTCAGAGCTTTTTTTTTTAGAAGCAGATGTCTTAAGTTCATCACATTAAACTTAAGTAAACTATATATTAATGAAGACATTTCCGAACTCTGTTTTCTAGGCCAACCATATCCTGATCCAGCTCTTCCACTACAAAGGCAAGACAGATACTGCTCTAATTCTGGTAGACTGTCTGGACCAGCAGAACTCAGAAGTTACAATATGTTTTCTGTGGATAAAGTGGGTAAGTAGTGTGTGTGTGTGTGTGTGTGTGTGTGTGTGTGTGTGTGCGCGCGCGCGCGTGCGCGTGCGTGTCTACTTGCATGTGGGAGTGCTTGTGTGTTTACATGCTAAAGAACTGGAAGCTGAATGAAAAGCTGATATAGTTGGCAGCTTTACTTGCTGTTGAAGCTAGATTTCTTTCCTGAAACTTCTTGTTTCTGTTTCTTGTGTAGTATGCATAAGTGGCATCTAAACATATGTTGGTGCTTGGTTTGAGCAACATGGCGATGGGTTTACTAAATGTACCTATGATGGAAAACTTAAAATTTTTCTAGCCCATTTCCATATAAGCTGTTTAGTAAGCAGGGAAATGAAGCAAGCATATATATGGGTGGATATGTGAAAGTACACCAGGAAAATAATTTAGATACACACTGATGGTTTAGTCAGTTCTTTTGTTTAAACATTTCATAGTTAGATTTATTTAGCTAACATTTACTGAGCAGTCTGTTGTCACTGTTAAACTCCCTCATAGCCACTCACTAAAGTCTGGAAATACATTTTTTAGTATAAAAGTCAAAGGTTGATAACATAAGAGAAAAGTAATTTTTGAAAAGCAGAAAATTAAATATATTGTTAGGAGATTTCCTCAGAAAAGTCTATTTTTGGTGGGACATTTTCTACTTGAAATACTCATAATTTTAGAAAGTCAATATATTTTGAATAGTCCGCAGAGATGCTGACCCTACATTGTAATTTTCTTTTGTTAGTTATAATTAAGATAATTCTTTTTGTTTGGTTTTTGAAAAATTTCCCCGTTTTAGTTCAATTTAAATAGAACGAAAACGTATATATTTTTAGGGTTTTTTTTTTTTTTTGGTCTTAGCACTGGAGTTCAGGGCCTGATTCATGCTAGGCAAGTTCTGTACCGCTCACTAAACTTCACCCCAGCCCCAGCGAATAATTTTTACGTGCCCACTAGGAGGCACTTTCCATGACATGGCATAGGATACAAATACGGGAGGACGTAATATCTGTCTGTGAGATTCTGGCAGCTCATTAGAGAGACGAATATCTAAGCCTCATTAATGCTGCTCAGAGGGAATGTGCCATAGAGAGTGTGCTGCCATCAGAGAGGGCTCCTGGCTTGGTGAAAGATCAGTAAACTCCACGAAGGAGGTGGCATGAGCTGCTTTGGAGTAAACTTGGAAAACTAACTGAGCATGAACAAAAGAGCCTGCACCAGCAGCTGTGAGGTTGGGTTGTTCATCAGTCGCCATGGCTGGTTACCAGGGTTTAATAAGTTCATGTGCGGAGAGATGAATAGAAAAAACTGTGTAAATGTTACTATTAGTTTGTTGGTATATCTACCTGTTATGCATATATCAGCTTAGATATTTACATATTCGTGTGTTGGTTTATATCAATACATGGAGGTGAATGTGCAAAAAATGGTTAAAACATTGAGTAGCGCTGGTGGTCAGCAAACCTTTATTGAATAAAAATGACCTCATTTAACGTCCATGGTGGTCCTATGAAGTCAGTACTTCTATTGTCCTCATTTTATGAGTTAAAAAAACACAGGCTCTAAAAGATGCTCAAGATCTCAGAAATATCAGAGGGAAGATCTGAGTGTACATCTGTTTGACTCCAGAGCTGTGGCCATGCTGCCTGCACTTTACTGAAAAGAAAGGCTTGTAGAGTCAGCCATTGAGGTACAATGTGCCACTTAATGACAGGGCTGTGCTTTAAGAAATGTGCTGTTGGGGCTTTAGTCTAGGAGGGCTCCCTCCTGGGTATCAGCCTTGTTAAAGACTCTGGTGTTCCTGTAAATTTCCTTGTGATTTATTTCTTGGGTAGAGTTCCAAAAGTCGTATAAATCTGCTTAGGAGTTTTACCCTGAGTAGGGCAGAGAGAGTGAATAAACAGAGCTGTTAATACTGAAGAGCTCCAACAACGACCAGCAGCAGAGACAGTGCCTGGAAGAGTCAACCTGCCATGTCTAGCATAAGCTGGCACTGGATGGCGACAGCTGGCAGCGGCAGTGAACAGCGGTGGCTGTGCCGACTGTGGGCGCCCAGCATTCCCTGGTGTCATGTGGTGACTTTAGGGCTGCCAACTCACAGTTTCCATCTGACGCACACAGAGGACCCCAAGGCTGACTGACAACACTTAGAACTGCCTTTTCTATGAAGTCCCTGGTTATTCTGTTGCCTCTTGCTCCCTTCAGTCTTGGGAGTGCCACAGCGCCGTGCCTCTAATGTTAGCCTCAGTTTTAAAATTTTCAATGGAGAATTTGTCAGAAGAGTAACTAGTACAAAACTGAAAGGGATGTGTGCACTCCTGGGATACATTTCTCAGCAGAATTCCTGTGTTGTGTTGACTTATTGTGCTTCACATTAAGTACCAACTCATTTTCGAGACTGTAGGAAAAAAGGAAATGTGTTGTTAGGTGATTTCATTGTTCTGTGAACTTCAGAGCATGTAATTAATGCAAACTAAGGTGCTACAACAATGGTGGCAAATGCATGGCATGCATGCTGCGCAGCCACACAGAACTCTCGCTTGGCATGCCAGCCCAGTCGCTCTAGCCAAGGTTTGACAAATTCTCAGCATGCGTACAATGGTAAAGATCACATTAATTGTGCAAAAGCATGCCAAATGGAAACGTTTACCCTTCAGTAAAATGCTCTTTCTAGCATTGACATCTCTGTTACTGTGTTTTTCTTTAAAGACAACAATGTTAATATGAGTTGTGTTTTCTATTTTTTTTTTTTTTCCGGTACCAGGGATCGAACTCAGGACCTTGCGCTTGCCAGGCAAGCGCTTATGCCACTGAGCTATACCCCCAGCCCCTAGTTGTGTTTTCTAAACTAAAACCTCAGCATTCAGGTTTAATTACAATGTTAGCACTTTAATAAATAAGTGGGCTTTGTGTTACAGTTTGGGCACTTGGTCTCTAAAAGGTTTGCTGTCGCTGTGCTACAGTTTTGCTGGCAGTATAGTTTGGCACCACTGTCATATATGTGGTTGGTCTGACACTGAACTGAAACTGTTTCGTGGTTCCTGACTTAACTGTTGGATGCTTATGGGCATTATGGTGGTTGCTGTTGTGCCAGTGATAAATAGGTGCCCAGTAAACCTTATACCTTCAGGTCTAATGAAAAAGTATGGGAAGTTGCACAGTATGGAAGACAGTGGTTATGAGGAGAAAATGTAGTATGTGGGACATTAACCCACATGAGGTGGTGTGTCATGTGCGAGATAGTCTACAAAAGCTTCTCGGAAGAAGCGGCGCGCACACTGAGAAGTAAATGCAGAACCGGCGGAACGGAAGGGTGAAGGCAATGCTTCAGAACAGTGACGCCGAACCTTTTAGAGGCCGGGTGCAATGCAAACCCACTTACTCACTGCAGAGCGCCAACACTGCAGCTCACCCTGAACGCTGAGGGTTTAGTTTAGAAAAAACAGCTCATACCTTAACATCTTCTGTCTTAAAAGAAGAGCAGCACGTGTGTTGTAGGTTTGCCACCACTGTTCTGGGATGAAGAGCAGGATAGTTAAGGATTGAGAGTTAAGAGTGCATAATAAATTATGTCTGTACCCTGGAGTATGCCAGGGAATATAAGTGCCCTCTGAAGTAAGCATGGTTTAAATTCTGCAAGACCTTGCAAACTGTTCAGAAACTTGGACCTTATTCTCAGGATAATGGGAGTACATTAAAAGGATTTTAAGTAGCACAATAACATGAGGTCTGCACTTCACAGAGAAATTTCTGTGGTTGTGTTACGGGGCTGAGGGGACAGTAAGATTGGAGGCAGGGTGACCTCAGGAGGCGGTTAGTGCAGTGGCTAGCTCAACACGAACAGACATGGAAGAAATGGGATTGGCACTTGGGACTGAAGCCCTGTGGGAGGTTCAGGAGGAGCCCTGGCTCTGCCCAGTCCTGCCTGTGGTACTTGTGAATAGAGGGAGGCACCATCTATTACACTGCGACAAGGAGCAAGTTTGATAAGAAAAATTGTAAGTCATGCTTCGAATGAAATTAGCAGCACTAGCCAGGCAAGGTGACACATGCCTGTAATCCCAGCACTGGGGAGGCTGAAGCAAGAGGGTCATCATGCGTTTAAGGCTGGCCTGGGCTACCTAAGCAAGTTCAAGGGCAGCCTGGATTACATAGCGAGACCCCGTTTCCAAAGAAAAAAAAACAAGTTAGCGCTGATGATACAGCTTCGTGACTTCAAAGAGGTGGGTCAAGCATTACAGAGGTGGAAGTCATATCTAATTAAAGCTACAGGAGTGGCTAGAATTTCTCAAGGGAAGAATAAGAAGCACTCTGAAGTGGCCTTTCAGAGATACCACTACTTAAATAAAGCTGGTCAGAGATAGGGGACTTCGGGGAAACGCAGTAGCTCAAGAGAAAGAAGGGCCTTCTTATGGAAATGCCGAGAGCATTTCCAGAGTGAGGTGTGGTCAGCAGTGCTGGAACATACAGTTGCTCCCCTGTATTCATGGGGAGTATGTTTCAGGACTCCCCAGTGAACCCTCTATGTGCTATATTTTTTCCTATGTCCCCTGCAGCATTGCCACGTAGCATCAGAGTTAATCTGTCTTTTCATGTTGAGTTACTTTTCTCGTTCCTGAGACAAAATACCTAACACTCAAAGTTGAAAGGGGAAAGCTTTATTGAACTCACAGTTTGTAGAGTTTCAGTTCATAATAGGCTGCCTGCACAGCAGGGTGGCACATGGCAGAGGAGCAGCCGATCGTAGTGGCAGAAGACTCCAAAAACAACAGGAGCAAAAGAGGCAGATAAGCCTCTTTCAGCCCCCTTTATCTTAGCCACACTGCAGTGGACTGATCCGGCAGTCACCACCTTTAATCCCAGCACCACACAGTCTAGATTCAGCCACTTCTGAAAAAGGCCTGTGCCTGCATGAGGCTTTGGGGCACATCTAGACACAACTGTAACACATGTTTTGTGCCCTGTTGCCTCCTTTGCATCACTGCTTTTGTACATTGGGACCATTATTAAGTAAAATAGTGGTAACTTGATGAGCACAGGCACTGTCATACTGTGCTTGCCAGTAGTCTAGCTGATGACTCGGATGGCTACCAGGTGGCTGATGCACCGGTAGGGTATGCAGGGAGAGCGCACTGGACAGAGGAGTGACTCGTGTCTCAGGCAAGGCAGAATAGAGCGGTGTGACACTGTACCACGCTACTCAGAAAGCTGTGCTGTCTAAGACTTGTACATTGTTTCTGGAATTTTTCACTTAATAATTTCATGCCATAGTTGACAGCTGGTAACTAAAACCTCAGCAAGTAAGACCATAAGTAAGGGGTGGCTACTGTAATATAAAATAAAGACTGATAGTGTCTATCTTAGCACACAAAGAGACTTTCTTAGTTTGTGGACAATCATTTCAGTGGAACACAGTACATACTGTGAATAGATTACAGTAACATGAGATCAAAAAATGGAGGAATTTGAACAGCATATACTCAGTAGCTGTGGATGATGGAGGAGACAGAGGTCGAAAGGAATCCTCTTACTCCTCAGTTTTAGCTCGGGAAGACTTGAATGTAGCAGAAAGAGGGAGAGCCAACAGAGAGGAGACGATCCCGGAGGAAGCGTCAGGAGAGGGGTTCTGGGCACGGGGTCAGCGTTGTAGTTTGTCTGGGAGGACCCTGAGGTAGGGGAAGAGACCCTGATAGTAGGGGTGCAGTTGTGAAGTGTTCGTGCTTGTCACAGATTCAAGGGTTTGAAGAGAATGGAGGTTCAGGGTGCTGAGGGCAAAGCTGGCTTAGAAGACGCGGAAGGCAGGCCAGGCTGTGCGCACCTGAGCGCGGTGGCGGCTCGGGAGTGGTGCCAGGCTGCATAAGGCTTTTTGCCCCTCCTGTGAGGGTTAGGTGGCTCACATATAGATAAGCAAAGTAGAGGCAGAGCTCTAGATTAATCTGATCCTCCTGTGTTGAGATGCAAGAGTGAAAAACGATCAACCAGGCAAAGGTACTAATAGCTGGTTGAAGTGATGGACTTTGGGACTTAGGGAGAGATGGGAAGAGAGGACAAAGCTAAGCGAGACTGGCGGACTGGACACCTCAGTGATCTCCAATGGCCGATGCAGGAGGAGTGACCGTAAGAGAGAAGAGGTAGTGGTTGTGCTCAGAGAGAAGTTTGCATTTATGCTTTAGAGGCAGGAACATCTATTTAGAAGTGGACTAAATTCAAATGGCTCATCTATATTACTCGGTGGATGAATTAGAAAGGAAAGAAGAAAAAGAAGGAGGAAAGGAAGGAAGGAGGACAGGTGCTGCCTGCCGGATATTCCTTCAGGACAGGTGCCCAGGACCAGCTGGAGAAATCATCACCCCACCCTGCGGCAGAGCTCTTCGTCTCTGTGGACCTCAAGCTGTTCTTGTGGCCCTAATATAAAATGCTAGTGTTGAGCTAGTGCCTGCCGACAGCGGAGTGGGGAAGTATCAGCACGCTCTATGGTCGGGAAGTAATCTGAGCATAAAATGGTAAGTCGTGTGTTTTTTCTGGTTTCACTTTTATGTCTAGATGGGCCAGTGTCTTCAGAGACAGAATCCAGTAGAAATGATACCAAAGATGATCCTGGTGTAAGTATAAATTCTATCCATGTATTAAGGAGCATACTAGTCACTTTTTTCATAGAATAGAAATACAGTTAATAACCTACTTTGTGATATAAATATTTTCTTTTGATAAAATTCAGTTCCTACTTAGCATTAAAGCTATTTTCCCCCTGGATTTTAAACTATGGAGATAAAGTACAACTAAGGCAGGCTGAGGGTTAAGTTAGTTTACTAGTAGAGCAAGATGTTGGATTGTTTTCCCCTTGGATTTTTATTTGAAAAAACAAAACAAAACAAAAAAACCAAACATGTTTTTGTAATACGGAGGATGAACCCAGGGCCTCACATGTGGGAGGCAAATGCCCTACCACTGAGCTGCATCCCGTTTATTTACTACATTTACTCCATTTGTACTGCATTTACAGTATTGGCTTTATCACTGAGCAGATAAACATAAGCATCTTGCCATTCTTTTTTCCCCAGTATGTACTTGGTAAAAGAATGTGCATTTTTCTGGGTGTGGTGACACACACCTGTAATCCCACACTCCAGGAGGCTGAGATAGCATTGAAAGTTTGAGCACAGCTTGGATAACTTAGTGACTGAGCAAGACCCTATCTCAAAATTTTAAAAAAGTGTATATTTTGAAATTCTCAAACTTTGTTTGTGTCTTAGCTTTAGCCAGAATACTACTTTGTTGATTAAAGTTGTTTTCTGTTGACTTAATAAACCCAGTTGATATGTGAATGTAGAAAACTGAATCTTTTCTGTTAACAATTACGGGCTGCTTTTTGCCTAATTGTGGATCTGACTTCTCTATGCCTAAGATAGGAAAATTATTGTGAGTTTTGTGGTTGTTTAGTGACTGCCATATGTGGATTTGTTACAGAACTCAGATGTGCCTGATCCTTCTCTCCCCGCTGAAAGCAAAGCGGCTGGCCCTGGCTTTGTTCTTCCACCTCGTCCTCCAGCTGGAGGTCAGCCTCAGCCGTTCCTGATGTACCCGAGGAGCCCGGTCGTGGGGAGAGGACCTCCTTTTCCTCTGCTGCCTCCAGCAAGTGTGTGCGGAGCACCTCGAGGTTATTCTCCTCCAAGGGATTTCTCTGGCCCACCTCCTCCATTCCCAAGTAGGCCTTATTTTTTTAAAAACTTAATTTGTGTTTTATATAGTACATCGAAGATACTAATTTCACTGTCTATTCGTATGGTAATACAGTGGAAAGATAATCTTTCCGACATTCTGTGAATGTTCCATTATTCTTCCAAACTGAAAGGCAACCACACACCAGTGGGCTATAGTGAGGCTTCCACTTGATTTATCTTAATAATGTGGAACTATATATTTTTTTGGAGACAGGGTCTCACTGTGCAGTTCAGGCTGGGCTTTAAGTATGTAATCCAGGGTGGCTTTGAACTCATAGCAGTCCTCTTGCCTCAGTCTCCTGAGTGCTGGGATTACAGTTGTGTACTGCCAAACCTGGCAATGTGGAATTATTTCTAGATTGCAGTAGTCTGGAAAGTCATTGACTTTTTTGTGGTAGTCTTATGTTAAGACTAAAATTATTTATGCCCCTCTTTTTTCCCCAGACCTGGGAACTGAACCCAGGGCCTTATGCTCACTCTCTACCACTGAGCTACATCCCAAGCCCATTTTTATTTTGAGTCAGGATCTCATTAAGTTTGTGCAGGCTGGCCTCAAATCTGTGTTCCTTCTGCTTCAGCCTTCTGAGTAGCTGAGATTACAGGCATATGCCACCATGGTCTGGCTCATTCAATAGAAACTGGTTATTTTGGACAATCAGTTCATTATAATACATATTTTTGGATTAAAATTACTGGCAGCCTGGGTGTGGTGGTGCGCACCTGTAATCCCAGTACTTGGGAGGCTGAGGCGCAGGAGGCTTGTCACGAGTTTGAGGCTAGTCTAGGCTACATAGTGAGTTCAAGGCCAGCCTGAGTTACACAGCAAGACCCTTTCTCAAAAAAAAAAGTTACTAATTTATTTTTAAAGGTCGTTTTCAGAAGTACTATCCATGTAGTCTTACATATTTGAAACCCAAGATGTATTTATCATATTAAATTTATTTAAAATCTTTCATAGTCTCATATAAGAAAAAAGGAATAACCATCTACAACTGTAAGTTTCTGCAGAATAAATACATGATTACCAAATAACACACAAAAATCCATGCTATGTCTTACATTGCCATTCTCTCAGTTTTCTCTAGTTTTAAGATTTGTCAGGGGGACTTTAAGATGGCCTTGGTATCACTAGAAATGCTGTAGTATAATATGAAGTCAGAGTCACTGATCTGAATGTTAAGTGGTAGAAATGTTACTACGTGAAAATGTTTTTAAAAGTGGGTTTTGTATATTATGAAATAATTCTACTGTTTTTTAAAGTGCTAAGACGAAAATTGTGTTTAAAATTATATTCCCAGTAATCATACATAGTTGAAGAAAGAACATTTTTGTTCATGTAAAAATTTAACTTTAAGTAATTATTTTGGTGTTAGTTTTTGAATATAAGAATAGATATTGGAATTTATAAGCTGGATTTTAATTGGAATTTATATGATTGGATTTTAATAGGCCTGTAATTCAGGTTCTTAAAGTTGAAAACCGTGTCTTACCGATCTCTTTGAACAGTGAGAAACGCCTACTCGCCAAGGGGCTTTGCTCACCATCTGCCCCCGAGAGCTGGGCTCTGCCCCCCGCCCCTACACTCTGAGCGCCGAGAGCCCCCTGCAGGGTCGGTGCCGCCTTCGAGGGAGCCTGCTGCTGGGCATCCAGAGCCACAGCAAGAAACCTGACGACAGTTTTGATTTTTCTTCAATAGTAATTTTATCTCTCATTTTCAGTTTAAGTAACTGCTGTTACTTAAGTGATTATACTTTTGCTCAAATTGAAGCTTAATGAAATTATAATTCTCAGGATAGTATTTTGTAAATAAAGATGATTTACATATGAATCCTATGAGTAAATTATTTCCATTTTATTTTATTCTAAGCAGTGCAACTATTTTAATTTGACTAGTCCACTATTATATAGACAATAAGGGGTTTTATACATGTAATCTTTCATTGGGGATATTTTAAATTGCCAACAAAGGTTACTTTTATGCCAAGAAATGTATTTACTATGGTTGTAGACAAATGTGAAAGTAACTTTATGCCTAAATGAATAAATTTTAATTGATTTAGTCTTATTTGGCATTGACAATAAAATCAACTAGTTTTTCCATAAATATGGCTCCATAAATTAGTTTTTTTTCCTGTACCAGTAATTTTGAAGTTCTAAACTAAATCTTTTTGTGGAGCTGATTTGATTATCTTGAAAAATGTGCCCTTTTTCTTGCAAATAGACATGGGTAACCCAAAGCAACAAATTAATATACTTTAAGAAGTCTTAGCCCTGAATCAAGGCCAGCAGTTTTCTGAAGCTGTTGGTTTCAAGCAGGAGCCTAAAGTAGGCATCTTTCTATGGTCTGTTGCCCATTTCAGAACTTTAGAAATGTAATGGTCAATTCATTAGAAAGAAACAAATAACTAAATAAATTTTACTCCGCCTGGCCCCTGGGGTGTGTCACGTGTTCTGCCCGGCCCCCAGGGCATGCCAGGCGCTCTGTCTCGTCCCTGGAGCTCCGCCCAGCACCCAGGGTGTGCCAGGCGCTCCAACCCACCCCTAGAGCTCCACCCAGCCCCTGGGGCATGCCAGGCACTCTGTCTGGACCCTGGGGTGTGCCAGGTGCTCTGCCCTGCCCCCAGAGATCTGCCCGAACTTGGGGTGTACCAGGCACTCTGCCAGGCCCCTGGGGTGTGCCAGATGCTCTGCCTGCCCCAGGAGCTCTGCCCAGCCCCTGGGGTGTTCCGGGTGCTCCGTCCTGCCCCCAAGCTCCACTCCCACCCTGAACTCTGCGAGGTCTCTGGGGCATGCCAGGCTCTCTGCCCCACCTCTGGGGTGTACCAGGTGCTCTGCCCGGCCCTTGGGACAGCCCTGAAGACTAGCCTGAGCCTGTAGACGCGGATGTGCTGACAGAGCCTGGCGGTTTGCTGTGTAACTCCGTTTACCGGACCAGACACCCGACGGCTGTGAGGGCGTGCCAAAGGGTGCTTCTCTGCCTCCTGCCATAGCAATTTGTGTACGCACATGTATTACATAGGACATTTAGAAGCAGCCAAGTCTCTTCCCAAAGTAAGAGCATGAGAGAGTAAATAAACCAAAAATTCAGTTATTACCAGTGGGAAGACCACTGACAGGGTGGTAGAACAATGGAGGTGAAGTGGAGAAAATTGAGTAATTGAAGGAGCCACCGTCTGTATAAGTGAGTGATAGGGCAGGGGTGACATTAGGTAATGCAACATCCAGTGGCGGCCCCCTACTATTTTCTCTGTAACTTGGTGTTTCCTTTATTGTTTTTGTGTTAACAAACGCAAAGACAACATTATGTCATGCAGCATCCAGTGATGGTTCCCTGCTGTTTCCTCTGTAATTCAGTGTTTCCTTTATTGATTTTGTTATAACAAATAAAGAAGGCTGGGATAGTGCCTACAGTGAATTTCAGAATTTTGATCTTAGTTTCTTCACTAGTTTTTTGTACAGTTTTATTTCATTTTCCCTCTTACTTTTTTAGATATTTACTGTTTTCTATGGTAAATGTTGAAATTTGCTCTTGGATAGCTACTGGGTTTGGGCTAGCAAACCCTGTTAGAGAGATGAACTAGGATCAGAGAGACAGGGAGTATCTTTGGGGGTTCAGGGGACTTCACCAGAATGGAGTCAAGCCCCGAACTGACTCAGACCACCAGATTTATTGAGGAACAACAAAGGCATACAGTTCTGCTGAGTGCAAATATTTGTTTCTGGTAGCGAGGCAGGCCAGCAAGGCATGGGGACAGTTTGGCTGAATAATTAATTTTTATCTGATTGTCTCTCAGAAGCTTCCGTGTTGTCCCCATCCGGGCATCTCTGTGTGAATTGGCAAAATGCCTGTCTTCAGGACTTCTTTGCTCTTCGGAATTAGGAGATCCCCAACACCCCCAGGTAACCTGAGCAGACATTGATTAACACATTTGGAGTTGCAAGGAAGTCTGCAGATGGCTGTACTGAGACAAGTATGTTATCTTTTTTTTTCTTTTCTCTTTTTTGTTTTTCTTATTTTTAAAAAAATAAAAGTACAAAAACATATTAACAAACACACCAATTAGCATAAAAAATAGTACAATCACAACTGATCTATAGACAAGGTTACATGGTCTCAACAGTGGTTATTGCTTTATCCATTGATATCTTCGAAGTGTAAATCTATGAACCCATATACAGACCTGCAAAATTGGTCAGACAATTAATCCTCTCAACAACAGAAAAACACAAAAACCAAGAATCCAAAGACAGAAAACAAAACAGGCAAACAACAACAACACCAACAAAAAAACCACCAATAGTTGCTGCTTTGCATATTGATATCTTCGAAGTGTGTGTTCAGGATAACACATACAAACATACAATATTGATCAAATAACCCGTCACCAATTATTCCTTAGCATTAAGAGATATAATACAATAGTAGAACCATGTTAGTCCTCCTGCATATATGTATATTCATATATACATACATACATTTTTGTCTCTTTCTTTTCTCCTTTCCCTCGTCCCATCTGTTCTTTGTTTTCGAACAGATTTCCTTCATGTCTCTTAGTTTATATTCCCACCCTCAGGTTCTTACACCAGTGATACAATGCGTTGCCTGCACATGTATCGCTGATTTATTTCACTTAGGAGTATGGACTCCAGTTTTGACCACTTGCCTACAAAGTCCCCAAAACTGACTTTTTTTATAGCTGAATAATATTCCATTATATAAAAATGCCACAATTTTTTAATCCAGTCTTCTGTGGATGGACACTTGGGTTGCTTCCACATTTTAGCTATTACAAATTGTGCTGCTGTAAACATGGGTGCACATATATCAGAGTGACATGATGTTTTCAGATCTTCTGGGAAAATACCCAGAAGAGGAATAGCTGGTTTGAATGAAACCTCTAGACCTAGTTTGCTGAGAAATCTCCAAACGGCTCTCCAGTGGTTGCACCAGTCTGCATTCCCACCAGCAGTGTAATAGAGTCCCTATTTCTCCACAGCCTCGCCAGCATCTGTTATTGGATGACTTTTTCATACTGGCCAGTCTTACTGGGGTGAGATGAAATCTCGATGTTGTTTTTATTTGCATTTCTCGAATGACTAAGGATGTGGAACATTTTCTCATATATTTATTTGC
>PVLD010007521.1:0-90969 GCA_004027595.1 Dinomys branickii
GAGAGAGATCTTCTGAGGCAATGGTAAAACCCACTAAATGGGCTGAGGCAGGGTCTCGCATACCCAGATCCTCTGAACAGAGAGGACACAGAAGGGACAGGACTAGAACATGTGGTCAGAGTAATCTCAGCAGCCACGTGGGAAAGTCAGGCTTCCTCTGCTATATCCTTTCTCATCGTTAACGACCACAGTCAAGCCACATCCCGAGCACAGCCTTGACTTTAACGCTTCATTATTCCACTCTGCTCCCACCCCGAGTCTAAATCACAGAGAGAAACACCTCTAACTTTAGGCCAGCTAGAAGGCCCCAGTTAGAGTGTGACATAGCCATTCACAAGCGATCCTTCATTCCGGCATCAACTGGTTTGATCATTTGGGCAAACATATGTTGCTGTGACTTTTTTGCCCCAAACTCCAGTTTCTGGCAAATGATAAGCACACAGGATGAAGCACAGCTCTAAAATGAACTGTAATAAAGTTCCAGAGATTTGTACGTAATCTCTACTGAAATAAAGCAACAGTGCTGACAGTTTCATTTGGAAACATTGCCAAGAAATCACACACACACACACACACACTTTAGTCTTCAAAATTAAAATAAAACAAAATAATAAAGGTCAGAGCAAGAATTTGATTGTAAGTCTTTCCATAAAGCCATAGTCATTGGCAAGGGGAGGCAGCAGCACAGAGATGGGTATTTAGTCCAAAAGGGCTGGACTCAGACACTAATCCTCACTAGGCAGAAATGGAGCCATGCTCACACAGACATGCAGTTCTCCACAAAGGAGACAACCAGTGCAGGGACACAAAAGCAGTAAACAAATAGCACAGGCACAAGTAGGTAGACCATACACATGTAAAAAACATTTAGCCAGATGCAGTGGCCCATGACTATAATCCCAGAACTCTGAGAGGCTGAGGTAGAAAGATAATAAATTCAAGCCCAGCCTGGATTATTTAGCAATTTAGTGAGATGCTGCCTCAAAATAAGAAATTTTTAAAAGGCCAGAGATGTAGTTCAGTGTGAATGTTTAATTTCTAGTATTGTAAATAAATAAAAACAAAATAAAACTTAAGACCCAAACATTGCTTTCTATACAAAAAATGAATTCAAAATGGATCGTGTATAAAAACACATAACACAGCTCAAAAAGAATGCTTTCCATCCAGAATCTTGTCTTAAAAACCTCTCAGAGCTCAGTAAGACTACAATCAACCAATTTTTAAAACGGAGAAAGATTTAAGTGGTATTACACAAAAGAAGATGGTGGGGAGTACATAGATAAAAACACACAATACATTTAAGCATGAGGGAAATGCAAAATAAGCCACAATGAAAAAGCACCACACACATCTACCATATACCTATTAGAGTGACTACTGTTCTTGTTTTTGTTTTCCTTTTGTTTTTTGGTTCAGGGCTTCACATGTAAACCAGGCGCTCTGTCATTAAGCTACACACCCAGGCCTAGCAATGGCTAAGTTACTAAAATTAGAAAGACTGACCATATCACTTCTGGGAATGAAGCAATAGAACTAGAACCCTTGTGTGTTGGTGGCAACCTAAAAGGATTTGACCCACTTGGGAAACAGGTTGGTAGTTCCTCCAAAGGTTAAATAAGTGCCTACTGATTGGATTAGCATTGTTCTTGGTGTAGGACTGAATGGATTTGCTAAAGACAGAAGGCCCATGTGGGTGTGGGTGGCACCAGCCAATAGGCTTGCAGCCTGGAAGGAATTAAAAAGGGAAAGGAAGGCTGCTGCTGCTGCTTCTTTCTGCCTGCCCTGCCATGGACTGTTTCTCCTCTGCCATGTGGCCATGCTTTACAACCAGCTGACTATAAACTGAACCTTCTAAAAACTGTGAGCCAAAATAAGCCTTTTCTCCTTTAACTTGTGGGTACTGGGTATTTTGTCCAAGCAATGAGGAAATAACTGAGACACCACTGTTCCACTCCTTGGCATTTACCCATGGGAAATAAAATCAGATTTCTAATTAAAGATTTGTACATAAATATTCACAGCAATTTTATTTGCCATAGTGAAAACTGGAACCAACCATTCATCAGGTGAATGCACAAACAAGCTGTAATAAAGTGACCCAATAGAACCCACTCAGGAATATGAAGGAACTACTACAATATGCAACACATTAGTCCCAAAATAACTACACTGACTGAAAGTGGGAAGACAGGAAAGAGTGTATGCACCATGATTCCACCCATATAAAATTTTAGAAAACAGAAACTATACCAACAGAGAACAGAAGCCTGGATGGGGGCAGCTTACTAAGGTGAACAAGATAATTTTGGTGTAACTGACTATACTCAGTAGACATAAGCCAAAAAGTTATCAAATTTTACACTTTATTACAGTCAGTTATAGCTCGAGTGGATTTTTTTTTTAAATCTACATTTTTAGCACCAAAATATGAACATTATCACTCTAAGAAAGAACTTACAGAGCACTGTATGATAGCTTTAAAATTTAGTGTTAAAATTTGCTGTGTTGTATAGGGCTGGAGTGTAACTCAGCTGTAGATCACCAGCCATTCATCAAGCCCTGGAAGGTTAACTCAGCACTACAAAAAACAAAAACAGCACAACACCTCTAAGGTATAGTATTTTTGTATTCCAATGGCCAGCTAATGTTAAGAACTAATTTGTTCTTCTCAGTTATGTGTTCTTATGTCTCTCATTCTTAAAATTCTAATCTCCTCTCACCTTGTTATTCTACTTTGTCTTAAGACAAGCTGGGTGTGTGGCACATGCCTGTAATTCCAGCACTCTGGGCGGCTAAGGCAAGAGGGTTGCATGTTTGAGTCCAGTCTGGGTAACTTGATAAAACACTGTCTCAAAATAAAAACTTTAAGGAAGACACAGGATGCAGCTCAGTGAGAAAGCTGTAGGTTCTAGCTCCAGTGGGGGCGGGGGGGGGCTACGGGGGGGGGGCAGGGCACAAAACAGAATCCTTGCATGGTTTCAGGAACTCAGGATGGAGTGGGCTGGCACCAGCAGGCAGCAGTCACTCATACTCACCTGTGCTGGCCTGGTGCACACAACACCATGAATCTCCAAGTAGCTGAAGGTCAACTCGAGCTGTAGGGGAAACAGAAGCCTGTAAAGAGGATTTAAAAACACACAATTCAAGGTAAAAACAAAATGCTATAATTAGACAACAGCCATATACTTTATTACTGATAATACCTAGTACTCTGTAAATGCAATGGAAAATAGCTGATGAACTGAACTGTTTAGGAGATGATGGTAAGACAATGGATAGACAGGATTGTTTCAAGTACTTTCAATCCACATCCACTGCACAACCACATCATCTGCACACAAGTGAGTAAACAGAGAGGTCTGGCTGTAGGGCTGAAGCTTGGGCTGTAGAACAGCAGCATCTGCCTTGAGACGTGCTCTGCTGTAGCAGTCACTGTGTGGCAGACACTGTCTTGCTGAGGGTCAAGGTCTGGTGTGCAAGAGCCTGGTGGGAAGCTTTTGGTAGATTTGGTTAGTTTTTTCCTGTTAATCAATCAGTAATATCTGCTGATCTGACTTAGGAATATTGTCGGGTCTTCATGCAGCCCGTATCTGACTCCGCTTCATAACTAGCCTCCCTGCCTCCTCTTGGCTGTATACCTGATCTAGTGAGGTTCTTTGAACTGTCTTTGGGGTAAGCTGGGGTTGGGAAGGATCAGGGATGGGGAGCAAGAGCAAAGGCCTGGTAACAACTAGCCATGGATGAGACCAGAGAGCATGATTTGAGCCTGATGAGGAGGCCTTTTAAGGTGCCTTAGAGACACCCTTCTGCAGTACTAATATTAACCTGGGAATCCCAGACTTGGCCACTCACTGCTTATTGATCACCAATACTGCGTGTTATGGTTTGTGTTTGCATGTCCCCCCAAATCCTCATGTAGTCATAGGGCAGGCTTCTCGATGTTTTTGATCCATGGTCCCAAGTTGGGATTATGGGTGTGAGTGCTACACCCACCCTGGGGCAGGTAGTCTGCATACATATGTAAGAAAGAGAAATCCTGCTTGTTCTCCCCTCTGCTCCTCCATTTTGCTCTTGTTGGTTTTCCTGTTTTCTGCTGCCATGAATGGTTGCCATGTGTCATGTGCCACTCTGCCTTGGAGCCAGCCGCGTACAGACTGAAACTTCTGTGAACTATGAGCTAAATAAACCTTTCCTTCCTTAACATTGGGCATCAGGTATTTTGTCTCAGCAACGAGAGCAAAGTAACCAAGACACCGAGGGTTCTACTCCTTTCAGTGTCTACCTCATCTCAGTTCTCCTAATGCCTCTATGCCTTTGAAAATTCTTTTTCCTCTGCCCAAATTTCTCCACCACCCTCTTCTGCTGAACAAACTTGAAGTCATTCTCCAGGGCCTTGTGGGAATGTCACCAGTCTTTCCTGGCTCCCCAGGACTTCACCATCTCAGTTAAATCCTTCGGGTACGGTAGAAGCATCTTAATGGACCTCTAGATAACCTTCCTGAGCCTCATCCATCAAGGTGCCAGCTCCCATCCCGGCACGGCCCACTGATGCCAGCTGTGTGGTCACAGAAGCTAGGTTTTGAACACCTGTGTGCACCTGTGCCCACCTGTTGGACTGATGCTTTATGAGGCTTGTGATTCATTCCCAAACCAGGCCTTTGCTCCTGCTCCCCATCCCTGATTCTTCCCAACCCCAGCTTACCCCAAAGACAGTTCAAAGAACCTCACTAGATCATTGATAGCAGCAGAATTACAGTATCAGATATTTCTAGTCAAAGATACTTTACACAGCAATCTGAGTACAAAGAAAGTGTATATGAAATATTAAGTGGTGATAGAAGCAAATTACTTTAGAAAAATTTCTATAAAATCTTTAAAGATAAGACATTTGTCTGGGTGGGGACAAGAAATAATAATCTGGAAGACTTCCTCCCTCAGGTTGTTTTGCAAGTATCTGACAGTTCTGTCAGCGTTCCCAGAGGCTTGAGTTAGGGAATGGAGGTCCTGTATTGGGGTATTGCTTATAAAGAATGGTCCCCTGAGGCCAGCCTGTGGGCTTATCATGCTCACGTTGGGGCTGTAATTCACATGTCTCCTTGCTTGGCAGCTCTGAATCACCAGTGCTGCATGCATGGCTCTCCTGTGTGGGCCTCAGGGGCACTCCCTGGCAGCATGGTGCACCAGGAACACTGGCAAGATACATCCTGCAGCAGAAAATCTCTGAATTCCTACTTCCGGAGAGTGGAAATACAAAAGGAAATCCTGCCCCATGACTCCCTTGGTCAGTTCACAGACCCTCCTCATGAGCCCACTGTGTGCATGTTAGAACACAGGTGGCATGAACATGCATCTCACCCTCCAACCATTATGTGTAGCCTTGAAGTCATATACTTTGAAGCGCTTTAAACTTATAAAACACATTTTCATTAAGCACTCTTTAACACAGTGTCCAAGTTTTTGAGTTAACACATTCTGGCTGGCTTGAACCACTGGTGATACATGCATGGCTGTCCCATCAGGAGACCCTCCTGTGCATCTTGTCTGTAAATCCTGCCCTGATCTGATGCTTATCCAGCCCCTGGAAGCAAAACTGGGGCTTGGGGAGGAGGTGTTGATAGCAAAACTCTACCTCTCCATCCAGGTGTGACGGCAGAGGTCTCTGCCTGTGACTCTGACTAAGTAAGTGGCCCATCTTGCATACGGGCTATGAGAGGAAAGAGAACATGCTTACTTTTATATGATTTTATACAAAATAAAGACATTTAATTAAACCCTTCTCCCTGCAAAGAAGGAGAAGATACCTGAGTCATGCCAGTACCCACTTTATACTTACGTTCTAAATGTAATTACTTCCCCAGAAAGTTTACGTCACTGGCACTGGCCTTACTTCTCAGCCAAGACTCAGCAGGACATATGGAATCCACCTTCTCTAAGGCAGGAAGCCACCAGGAGACCACAGTGGAAGAAAATTTCCTTTCTGATTTAGGGTGCTGACAATACCAAAGACAATGTTCAAACTGTCCTGGCCAGGGTGGTCTGAAACGTTAGAATTGCCCCCGTGGAGCCAGGCCTTTGTTTGGAACTGGAGCAAGGAGGGGACAGAACAGGGCCACCTGGCAGGATGGCAGTGACCTTCCAGGAAGGCAGTGCACCTTCTCTCATCAGAATATTTTAAGCTAAGCATAGAGACCTTCGCTATTTCCTCCACCCCACAGAACTTCCTTCTGCAATCAATGTTTCACCACTGGGATAATGCTTAATTCATTCCTTCCAGCCTGCCTTTGGGTAGTTTAATTATAGGTGGTTTGGGCCAACTTCACTGCCAGGATGATTGATTTCACTTGTACAACATTATAAACATTCATTTTATATCATCAAAAAGGCCTAACCCCAAATGTCTTTTACCTTGGAGAAATTTCATTAGAGTTAAAAATGTGTGTGCTCTGAAAGAAAAAGGTACTAGGTACCCTAATTTCATAACTAGCAAATCATCAGATTCCAAGTCCTGAAAGATCCCTATTTAACACATAAGTATGTATTTACAAAACCGGGGCTATAGCACTATATCTATAATCCTAGCACTCTGGGACACCGAGGCAGTAGGATCACAGACTTGAGCCCAGAGTAGCCAAATAGTAAATATCTGTTTCAAAATAAAAGCTACATAAAGGTCTGGAGATGTACCTCAGTACAGAGGCCCTGGGTTCAATCACAGGGGGGCGGGGGGGGGGGTGTTCAAAAAAGAAAAGAGGAAAACAGTGTTGACTAAAAGTTAAATTTTAGAAAGAAAGAAAAGACTAAAACAACAAGGAAATAACACTGCAGTCCAAGCGTCTGAGCTTGGTATCTGCAGAAGCAGCTACCAATCCGTACTCATCCCCTAGCATGCAGGAGGCCAGGCAGTGCCCCTCAGGGAAAGCAGGAAAGCTATGATGTGGGGAACCACTTCTTCCCTCCTTCTCAGGACTTGTGACTCCTTCTACATAGCAACTGTCCATCAAGGCTACTGTGAGAATCACAGGACCCCGTCCTCTCCATACACCTGGCCGACGACTCACTGAGTTCTAATGAGAACAGTGTGGCTAGGCTTCCTTGACTGGGGTCATATATCTGTCACTTTCCAGCGAAGTGTGATCTTGGGCAAGTTCCTGGACCTTCCTGTGCCTCAGTTTCCTCACCTGTACAACAGGGAAAAATAAAGAGGATCCAGCTCACAGTTCTCATAAGATTTTAAGGAGTACTTACTAAAAGAGCCCTCAATAAATGTTACTTACCAACAGCTTTTTAGATGCTGCCACTCAATTCATATCTTATAAAAATGATCAGCCCATTTGGTTACCACAACAAAGTAAGACATTACTATGTCTAATTCATGCTTCTTCTGTTCTGATTTTAACAGGCACTGTGGAGTGAGGGGCAGCACATGGAAATTGTTCAACAGACCTCTACAGAGACTAAGCAACACCATGTTCCTTTTCACAGGCGACACAGGACACACAGGGAGGGCTGTGGGGTGTGAGTGTGTGTGTTAGAGTGCTTTTGAATGTGTGTGCATATATGAGTGTGAGTGTGTGAGTGGGGGAATGTGTGTCAGTGAATGTGAGTGACTATGTGAGAGAGAGTATGGGGAAGTGAGGGAGAGACAGCGTGTGAGTGTGTAAGGAGAATGCTCGGCCACTTACCTTGGTGGGGATGCGTGCTGTCACCAGGAAGGCCCGACATGACGTGAGCACCTGTAAAAAGAAGCAGCAGTGTCACCACAGGTACCGACAGTGGGCCTGGTGGCTGTGGGGTGAGACACAGGTCTAAGTGAAACTAAAGCCTCAAAAGCTTCAGTGTCTCTCCTGTGGCTTATAGCACCATCACTGTCAGGACAGCTGGGCTCCTGTCATGTAAGAAGTGACTTGGGATGGCTTGCCATCCTCATAGAACTAGTCTGCACTGAGCACAGCACCCCTGCAATCTCAATGGAAGTCAGTGAGCCACAGGGAGCAACAAATTATTTCAGCTGAGTGAGCAAGACAGGTCTCTGTGGGATGAAAACACAAGTGTCTTACATACTCGTCCAGACACGAACCCCACTACATCAACAGCAAACTTAATGAAAAAGCCAATCCCTCATTCACATTCCTCCAGCAACAACTACCGCCCACATCCGCCCTCCTGTATTCCACTCTCGGAACTTCAGCGGGTAACATTTCTGTAACGCACAGGCAGCAAAAGCAGGCCACGTTTCTAAGACATCTTCCCCTACTATCTTCAGCTGCGGCTCCCTGAGTCAAAGATAATATTCATGGAAATTCCCTTTCTGACACTCAGCTGGTAATATGCATGTAGCTTTGGCGACCCACGTGCCTACAGTGATGTTTGGTCCAACCGAGGTCCCTGCCAATACAAAGGGGCTGAATTACATGTTTGGAGCTGAGCAGGATGCCTGGGCTGACCCCTCACTGTCGAACCTGCCATTCTGCAACTCGGGTCCTGGTGGGCCCCCTGGACTTCTGAAACAAAGAAAGGAGACTTGGTGCTTTTCAAGCCCTCAGGAGATCTACCTTTTTGCTTTCCAAAGAACTTCCATGGCACTAAATCCTTACACAGCGAGGAGACTCACATGCCAGTCTAAGAATGCTAGATTTGAACAGAACCCCAGTCAAGGGTCTCAGGAGTTGCAGGACTTATCCAAGCTGGCGGAGCTCCACCTAGACCCAATCCAACGGCCAAATTGCTAATCCAAGCACAGAAGAGGAAACAACATGGGTGCCTCAAGTGGCTGGCTCAGTGCCTTTCCAGTCTCCCAAACCCCAAGCAAAACACTTCGGTTTTCTTATAAAACACCTCAGTAAATAATCACAGGTCCAAGGTCCTGAGCTCAATCCCTGGTACTGCATGCATGCATGTATAAATAAATAAATAAATTACTTACACACACACACACACACACACACACACACACACACACACAACTGACAGGTCACCACTGCCAGGGACAAGTCAAGTCACTGCTTTGTGAGAGAGAGGACCAGGACAGCTCCCCATTGTGGCTGGAGAGTGTGAGACTGAGCCAGTGGGAAAAGGCGACAGAAAGGCACAGAAGGACCCAGGCAGTTCCAGACCTTGTGCTCAAAGGCCATAGTCACAGCTCAACAGCCCTCGAGGATGGACTTTGACCTGGCCTCACTTTCACTGCTTGTACGGAGGTGACACACTCAGAAAGCCCGGTAACAAGTGACTTAGGACAGTGAAGACACCTGCAGGGTCTGTGTTGCAATATTCCACACACAGGGAACCGAACCGTGGCTCTCCTCCCTAAGAAAGGGTCCTTGCTCCCACTAAGGGCTTAGGGACGGGCTTTCCAGTAATGAGCACTGAAAAGGCAGAAAGTGTGGGAAGTACAATTTGAATAGAGAGAGGAAAGCGACATAATTCATGAGATCATTGTTCAAAAGACCTGATCACCAGTATGGCTACAGAAGCCAGACTCCTTTTGTACAGGGGCCCCTCTCCCTCCTCATTATTTACAAAGCAGCACATGACACACCTCACTCACTTCCAGGCCCCTGTACAATCAATCCCTGGTCTTCCCAAGAATCTGAAGTCCAAGAAACCCTCTGTATAGAAAAAAAATCATAACTTACATGCCAGAAAGGTCTCAAGATCCTCTGGTCAGGACCTAAAACCCCGAGGGAAGAAGCTGAGAGCAGGTCCAGAGAAACTCATCTTGCAGCCAGCTCCCACCGGCTGAGAACTGGCTGAGCCTGGGCTGAGCCTGCCCCACATGCCCTCAGGCCCCTACTCCTGTACTGCCTCCGCCTCCTCCTCCTCTCCTCAGAGTGTTGGGGGCACAGGGCCAAAGCCCCAGGCAGGAACTGGTCAGCTCTCCAGCATTCAGAAAACAATAATTACTCTGAAAACTGGTCCTGCAACATCCATCCGGTTCTTGCTGTGTGCACTGTCTTAACAGGTCTTCACACACCACCTTGACTGATTCTCACTGCATCCCATTTTAAGGTGAAGAAGCGGAGACATGGAGACAGTGTGACTTGTGCAAGTCAACCAGAAAGCACACGAAAGACCAGGGGTTTGAACATACAGATCCTGCTCCCGAGATGGGGTTCCCAAAGACACTGGCTCTCAAATCTCACCTCTGCAAGAGCCAGAGCCCATAGTAATCTGCATGCATGGAAACACAGACTAGTCAAAGAACTTTAGAGTCACAGGGTGAGGCGAACGGCTGCAAGCACCACCAGTAGGATGAGGGATGTTGGGCATTATAAGGAACAGGATCTCTTCCTGCTGCTAGGTTGTCTGCCTGTCTGTGTGTCTGTCTGATCACTGTCTGTGTTCTCTGTGTCTTGCTGTCTGCCTCCCTGAGTCCGCCTGTGCTTCTGTCCTCTGTTTCTCCCCTCGTGGCTCCTCCACTCTTCCCTCGGGCCCCTCTCTGCTGTGCCGCCCCACCCGTCCCTGTTCCCTCCCCGTCTGGTCCTACTCTCTTCCTTCCCCTGGTACCTCCTTCCCCTGCCTTCACTCCGCCTTACACTCCTGGTCTTTGCTTTGTAGCAATCACTGCAGAGCCTGGGTTTTATTTCTACCTTCTGCAAACACAAGAGGCACCAATCACAAAAGAAATCCCGCATTCTGGAAGAGTATTTCATCTGTAACACAGTCACAGAGAAACATGAATAAAACATGAACTAAAAAAATCACAAGACACTCTGACACCGTTATAGCAATGAGCACATGGGTAATTACGTGATTACAGGGTCCCCTGTGAGAATCTAATTAATAAGTCTTTAAAACTAACTTCAAAGCATGTATCCAAACACTTGAAATGGGGCAGCAGTCACCAGCATGAGCAATGGCCAGCTTTTCCATCCCTTGACAGTAATGCCCCCCCACCAACCATCGAGGGACATCAGAGGACCTGCTTTCCTCTCCTGCCCGTCCTCTCCAGCCATCACCACAGCGGTGTTCCTGAGGTCAATGATGAGTCATCACTGGGGTCCATGCATTCAAAGCATGACAAAAAAATCCCATTTGTATGCATTCCCTTCCGGGTAGGGGTAGAGACAAACATGCTGGCCACATGCACATACATCTCAAGTTCCCTAGGTGATCATTTCTGCCCTTACCTGGTAGCAACAGAGCTCCCAATCTGTGACACTGTGTCAACTCCCTGTCTTCAAAAGCATCTCAAAGGCAGGTTAAATACAGACTGCCTTTTGGAAATGGGACACAAGGCTAAAGTAACTTGTTTAAAAACAGACACATCTCTGAGGGACCCCAGGCCTTTAAAGAAGACAGAGAAGCCACAAGTGTTGTGCTGGCTGGTCCCATTTCTGGTGGCCAACTAGGGAGCCCAGCGTAGAGTAAAATATGGGGAATTATCTCACCATATTCCAGGACTGAGGATTTAGAACCACATGAGAGTACAGTGATATTTTGAAGAGGGAATGAAAACTATAATGTTACTGGTCCAAGCAGAACTGTGCATCTTGTTTCTATCTATACAAACTAATCTGATAAATTTCCATTGTCCTGGGAACCCCAATCAACTCAGCACCCAGGTTCCCAGGCTGGCTCTAAACTGCCCTAGGATTTGGAGTCCCAGAGGATGTGCAGTGCCTAGTGCCAATTCTAGCAGGATGGGAGGAAATTGTACCAGAAACTCCGCTCAGATTCCTGGTGGATGAGCGCCAGGTAGTATGTACTCTGCTTGTGGGATGACCAACCCTTCCAGTTTGGGCACAGAGAATCTCGCATCCCAGGAAACCAGGACTGTTGGTCCTTCTCCTTGCTGGGATTTGGGCATCAGGAAGATAGATTTAAATTCTTTTCTGCTACGTTCTAGCTGCATATACCTGAGCGAATCAGTAAACTCCCAGCAGGTTACAGATTGCAGGGCACTACAGAGGAGCAACTTGTGGGTTCCAATAAGAGAGTCCCAAACAAGAACGTCTGCTCCCCAGGACTCTCGCGTGGTGAAGAGTTAAGAAAAAGGCATACGGAGGAAGCCCTAGTGCCAGCGCCTAGCATGTCTTTGCCAGATACTAACTTAAATAATAGCATCTTTGATTTAGATTCCCAAAGCAAAATTCAATATTCAAACTTACTGGATTTTCAAATGCCTGTTTTTGTCAACAGAACAAAGCAAACAACAAAACCCACAAAGACACTGAGACATCTCCTAGGAGGAGATTTTTCTATTCAGTACATTTTTTTTATTACCTTGAAGGAAAAGGATTTTCTTGCAAAGTTTAAAAAATAAATAGATAAATAACCAGGAGGACATCAGCAGGAGTTCATGGGCTCAGCCAAGGAACCTCGCCCACAAAGGCCAAACCACGGCTTCGCTGCCACCTCCCGGCTTCACTGCCACCTCCCAGGAAGGCCCATTCTTCCCCCAGGGCCTTAGCATGCAAACCACACTTCCAACTTCTGTAATGAGTTTCCTCTCCCTTTCACTGAAATGCAACCAGCAGACCCCTTCTCTCTGAGGCTTCTCAGCTCCACTTTTAAATTCAAAATTTCACTTTAAAACATTTATAAAAAATTCTCCATACTGTTAAAATTTACCACTTAGCAAAGAAGCCTGAATCTTCCTATGGAGATGATATATAATGAGGTTGGCTAGGGAACCCTCTCATTGCACACTTATTACAAACTAAAATAAATACAGTTTCACATCTCAAGTCCACTCCCTGAAGCCTGCTGCTCTGCAGGCCATCTATAAATCCATGCCCTATAAAAAGCACATCCTCTCGTGCAGACCACCAGGAGAGCCCTGCTTGAAAATTGGGCTCTACATGGCAGACATTCAGCAAATGGTCTTACAGCCCTGTAGGGTTCTCTAATTTACAAGCGACCTAAATGATAAATGCCACTTAATACTGAGCCCCTCTTCCAAACTCCCAGCTCCAAGTGCACCACAGACAAGACCTCATAAAAATCACACGCACGCACGCACATGTATGCATGGACGCACATACCCCTAGATGAGAGAGAGAGGCAGGTGGCAAGGCTCATTATCACCACTGTGGGGAGCTAGGAGTGACGGATGCTAAGGGACTTGTACAAGGTCACAGAGGATGTTGAGGGAGAATTAATTCTCTCCCAGCTCTGAGCTCTTGAACTCCACACACAGCT
Source organism: Dinomys branickii (assembly GCA_004027595.1). Taxonomy (NCBI): domain Eukaryota; kingdom Metazoa; phylum Chordata; class Mammalia; order Rodentia; family Dinomyidae; genus Dinomys; species Dinomys branickii. Next base: position 13,147 of record PVLD010007521.1, read on the forward strand.
ATCATGACCACCACCCTGCCTGGCCAATGCAAGAGGACACGACACTCTACCTAGGTGAACATCCAAAATGCACCCTTTGTGGTGCAGTCACGGGCCCAAAATCCCTTTCGGGAACAGAAGTTCTAAACCCTGCTTGACGGACAGCTGTGGGATAGGTTGGCGGTACGCCTTGGTGACAAGGGAAAGGATAGTGCGAGGTCTGCACACCAGACCAAATCCAGCCCTGATCCATTTTTACTAGTGAAATTTTATGAGAACACAGTCACGCTCATTTGGTCCACGTATCACTGTGGCTTCCGTCACACCATATCAAAAAAGTCCAGTAGGTGCAACAGAGATCTGGAGCTCACGAAGACTAAGGTACTAAAAAGAAAAAGGTTGCCAATTCCCGATTCAGTAATTGACAAGCAAACTTTGGGGTTAGACTGCCCTGGTTTGAACCTAAGCTTTAGTATTCATTATTGATGTGATCTTGAGCTAATTACTGAGTCTTCCCTGTGCCTGTTTCCTCCTGTGTAAAATGAGAGAAATGACAGTATGAGAAGCTGTGGTGGTGAAGTGAGTTAATACATGTAAAATGATTAGAGGACCTCAACACATGCACAGTGTTTACCATTGTTGTTTACACGTCAGCGTTGTAATAAAATTATAATGTGACTGTAATAGCATTAAATTGACTTAGCCCTAGCGACCCTGCTGTGAACATGTTACAATCTGAGGCCCTTGCTTTACCCAAATTTAAAGTAAGGAGGTTGGAGGAGGTCTCTAAGTTACCGTTCTACACACTGGGTCTTTGACTTAAGTCCTCTCCAGGTCTCTCTTAGTTCTGAGACTCCGGCAGTCTGAAGTTTATGTAGACTTCTAAGAATGCCTAGTCCCAGGTAAATCTTTACTGGGAGGCCCTAACATCCCTTGGGTCACTGCTCCCTGGATCTGATGCTCCAGTGAAAAGGATAAAAAGACACTAAAGTCGGTTTTCTATTTTGATGCCTTGTTTGGGGGCAAATCTTTGCACTCCAGTACCTGTGTAAATCTATTTCTTTTCACCTCATTATTTCTGCCATAAAACAGAAATGTGATATTTACATACAGCTGTGATGTTTACACACCATCACTTCATTCTCATTGCAAAGTGAAAGGCACTCCTAAAGCACGAAAGAAACAACATCTAATTGTTCCTCCATAGTTGAACATGGATGGGGCAACTTCAAAACAACATCAATTCACCAAGTATTGGATCTTCTTTTCAAAATACAGGGTGGTTACTAACTCCTAGAATCTGTCACACTGATGCTTTAAAAATGACATTATTTTAAAGGCACAGAAATGGTACATCATTTTAAATGGTGGCCCACCAGCAGAGACCACAAACCAGATGGGCATTCTTTAAATGGTGCCCTAACCACTATTTCTAGATTGGAGCCATCTCAGGTAAATGGGGAAAAGGAGAGAATACCCAGCTGCAGCTCACAAGGTCAGACAAGGTTTCTTGCTGAGGCCTTCGAGCCTGGCACACCTTTCAGTACTGGCTGAGTAGTATGCAGGGGTCCCCAGGCCTTTGTGTGAGATGCAGGGTAAGAGACCTCCTCTGATCATCATAGTTTCATTGATATTGTAAATGGATTATAAACAAGAGAGACACAATCATCCCAGGAGTACAGAAAAAGCACAACCTGACCTAACATTCGTGTTGACCCAGTTAATTAACCACATGTCCCACTTCCCTGGCACGGGGCCACCCAGCCTCTTCTCCAGTGTGTACAAGAGGAGTTGCCAGGATGTAACTCTAAAAATCACAGTGCTAAGCAGGATCTAGGGTTGAGCATATCCTGTTCCTCGACTTATAAATGAAGAAACAGACCAAGAAAGGGAAAAGGATGTGCCTGCTTGCATCACATCTCATACTTTGTTTCAAGCAACAGAATTTTAGCAAGAGATAAATGTATTGTGAGGAAATAAAATATCTTGCATAATCAAAATGGAACCAGGACCCAATGGGTGCACAAGCCAAGTGAATTCCAGACAGGAGAAGCCAGTGTGAACAAGGGTCCTTTTAGGCTCCACCAGGGTAATGAATCACCTCTCGTCCTTTCTCATGATCCCACTCAAAATCTAAAACCCAGGGTGAGAGTCCTGTGTCCTAGGTGTGGCACCCATGTGGGGCAATGACAGTTACAGCTTAATGAGCATGAGCATTGGCTCCAGGGGCAGAGAGCCTGGTTTGGGCTCTCACTCCACCAATCACTACCAGCCATTTGACCTGAGCAGATCCTTTGGCCTCTCCATGCTTCTGTGTCTTTACCTATAAAAACGTAGATACAAGAACCATCATCTGCAGAGAAAACTGGTGAAGTCCTCAGAGCCAGACCTGCCTTACCTCGTGTCCCCAGAAAGCATGATGATGAAAACAGCTAGCAACTGGCTAACGGCAGGTCTGCAATAAGGAACCCGTCTTGTTTGTCTTCTCTTACTCCGCTACTGAGGTCCCCGTTCACCAACATCATCTCAGGGTAGCCACCCTGACTCCCAGCATCTGCCCAAGCCACTGCGGCCTGGGTAAGCGCTCCCTCCTTCCTTCCTGTCACGTTAGCATTCCCATCAAAGGGAAACACACGTTTTCTCTCCTCTCGAGCAGTCATTAAGTGTGGTTGGCGTACTGGAGGGCATCTTCATTTAGATTTAATATCATTACATAAATAATCAGAGCATCTTTATTGAATTAAGAAAGTTATAAGAAGGAAAGGAGGAGAAAAGATGACTTAGAGTGATAATATGAAGAAACTGATATACATACATAATTGATGGCAACATTTTTCACACTGAGGGCTACAACTCACTGGTAAGTGATTAAAGCAATTTCAGTAGAGCTTAATGAGCAGATAAGTAAAATAGACTAAACTGAAGTGGAAAAGAAAACTCGAAAACGTGATCAAATGTACCATACATATTGAACTCCCTCCCGAAAAGATGTCCAACTATGAGGGAAGATGAGGACAGGCAGGTGATGGGGGAATGATTCATGTGCACGTACAAATCGCCAAAACAAAACTCACTCATCTGTGTAACCAATGTGTGTTAATAGAAGTTGCAGAGGAAAAAGAAAGTAGAAGACACAAGTACTGTTTCATAAACATGGTCGTGCAAGGTCAGTATGTACACAGTATTTGCACACACGTGTGCACATGGGGCACGCACATGGCTCAAACTCAATATAAAATGCATTTCTACTGTGGATGCAGGTTGTAAGCATGATAAACAGTAGCACACAATAGTGCACACTGCCTGACCACTGGGCAACCTCAAGGATGATAGCCCGGCAATATGCAAGACTAAGAGTAATTCCAGCCTTGCCCAGTGTGAACTGGGTAACATCATGCCCTGCTTTCCTTGCTTCTAAATTGGAGACATGGGTATCCTAGAGTAAAAATTAGACATAACTTGGCTTGTGTTAGCTAGTGTCCAGCCTATAGCAGACACTCATACAAAGGAGCCCTTATAACTGTCCTTGTAGGGGCAGAATACAGCTTTAAAGTGACCTATAAGGAAAAAGAACCAAACCATGAGAGGCGTGTGCAAATGTGCTCATTAGGAACACAGCCAAGTCTGAAGCCCGGGCTCCAGCCTATAGCTTCTCTCCTAGAGCAGCTGAGATCTAGGATGTGGCCTGAGTTAGTGTGGGGGAAATGATTCTCCTTGGGAACTACAGCCAACCTCAGAACTAGGAGAGAATTCCCATTCCTACATTGTCATGTAGCAAAAGTTCCTACAAAGGAACAATAGGCTTTGGATCCAGAGGAAACTGAAATCACTTGGCAACATCTCCACTTATCAAGCACCTAGTCTCTGATTCTTATTTTTCTTACCTCTAAGATGCTTATGATATAGACTTGAGGACAGTCTCAAGGATTCAATGGAGTGGTACATAAGATGCCTGGCACTGTGCCTGGCACACTTGTAGACTTGCTGAACTTCATGCATAGATGATGCTAAGACCTGGCTCAAAGTTGCCCCATGTATTGCTCCCCTATTTGTCACCTGGGGACAATGAAGTATCCATTCCCATGGGGCACTGCCCCGGTTTAAATTCTACCTCTGCCCACTCACAAGCATAGGCAATTAGGGAAAAGGGCTCTCTGTGCCTGTGTCCTGGTCCATAAAGCAGGCACCTAATACAGACCTCACTGAGCCTGTTCTAGGGAGCAGACAACACATGTAATGTGCTCCAAACAGTGTTGTTTTATCATGCAGCTCTGAAGATGCGTGATCAGCTGAGCCCTCCTGTGTACTCTGTCTTACCCGGGGGTCTATTAGTTATAGCTTCAAATGCACCACCTCTAGGATTTATGCTTGTTTTTCCTGGTGCTAGTGAAAGAATCCAGGGCCTCAGCCACACTACAAAAGCCGTCTCTCACCACTGAGCTACATCTCCAGCCCCATCCAGGATTTCTAATTCTGGCATCTTGCTCTCTGCCCACCAACCTTCTAATACCCAGGTGGGATCCACAGGCCACGGGGGCTTGTATCACTTACAAGGCTGTTTAGAAATGCAGAAGCTAAGGCCACACCTCAGACCAGAACCTGCACGGTGGAGATCCATGGCGCATGGTGGTTAGAGAAGCACTCGCCACTAGCTCCCGGCTTGGTGATTCCCATCACCTGTTTCCTGCCCAACATTGTAGGGCCTCCTCCTTCTTTCCTCTCTGTGGGCCCTGGCCTAGCCTCATCCCACTGACCCGGGACTGAAACCCTGCCTCACGCTCAGCTTCTGCCAGCCTGCATGCCCCTAGTCCTCCCATTACACCCACAAAGTGCAAGCTCAGCCCTGGGTGACACTCTCACTGCCCACTGCACACTGGTGGCAGTGGCTGCCAAGAGCCACAGAAGAAGCCAGCTAACCCAGCAGGTAGTTCTGCTCTTTCATTTGCTTTGCTCCTGCCTCAGACTCTGCTCCTACCATCCATTCTGTCCACACTACACCACCAGGTCTCCCAGACACACACTCCCCAAGTCCTTGTACAGATTCTATATTTAATATGTCCAGCAGGGACAGGAACTACCATTGTCCTACTCAAAGCTCTATTCCTCAGTGCTTAGTACAGTGTCAGGCACAAACAAGGTGCTCAAAGTCTGTTAAACAAGTGGATGAAGGAATGAATGATGTTTTATAGCTCTTCCTCACCCCTTTTTCAATTGTGAAAATTTAAGATTTTAGAAGGCAAAAAGTCACTAAGGTTATTAAATCTGTTTATGAATGCTGGGTTCTGCCTGCATTTCCCTGTTGCCTACCACGGAAGTGACACACCCTTCCTACTAATTGTCACATCCTACAAAGAAAGTACCTGAGAACCTGTTGTTTGCAGCTTTCCTAGACCTACTTCAAATAGATCTCACAGCTAATTCCCAGTCTACCTGCCAACCCTAAGCTAGTGGAGAAAAAGTGAACTGTCAGGTACTGACATCCTGTACTTCTGCTGATATGCTCATTACAGACAGGTCCAGCTTCGGTCTTCTACAGCTCCCAGGGGCTGGGCATGTCATTTCCAGCAATGGCTACAGATTAGCAAAATCTGATGTAATAAAGGCTTTCAGATACCCAATGGCTTGCTATAGCTTGATCTGTGCCCTTGACTGCGCCAACAGGACTACAGATTTAAATCGAGGAAAGTAAACAATTCATAAAGGGCAGATCACAGTGATGGTGAGGCCAACTTTATAGAAAACACAGAAAGAATTATATACTATTTTTATGGCAATCAATAAACAACTCAAACCTAAGGTAGTCTACTGTTTTAAACTAGAGCCACGAAAAGGCCATACTAATGAGAAGAATGCTAGTTTGGTTTGTTGTTGTTGTTCTTTCAATAGGGCCAATTTCTCAAAATTTCAACTGAATGAGATTGGCTACATGGGAAAATATTTTGTTCAGAGAATACTGAACCATCACTCACTTGCTAAAGGGAACTGAAAAGCCACACCACATGCCTGAAAGTCTCTGGGTACACTGTGAACACAGGCAGTGCTTTTTAAACCAAACTCAGCCTGTGCACAAAGGGAGGAATGAGGAGGTGGAGGGTTTGGGTGTGAACTCCATAATGCTCTCCGCAGGCAGCCGAAGGGCCTCTTCCCAGGCTCCACAGAGCAGCAGACAGTAAGTGACCCCTCAGTCTTTAAGGTTAATGACCCTTCCCAAGCTTTCCGCTCTGACTCAGAAACAGGCTGGTGGCCCCGTCTGCAATCAACCACCTCCTAGCATGAGGCAGAGCACACTCTGACGCTCCATTTCCAAAACTCATCACTTCTCTCCCAAGGCAGCAAACGGGGAGGGCCCTTCACTCGGGGCTCCTGCTCTCTTGGACAAACATGCACGCACCCAAAACCGGGTAGGTCTCTTCCTCTGCCTCTTCCGAGGGTGGCAAGCCACCGGGAGGCCAGCAAGGGCACAGCCAGGCCTCGAAGTCTCAGGTAATGTTCTCGCCCTCTCTCTCCCTGTGCCCATTGTCCTGTGTGGTAACAGTTACCACAACTGCCATTAAATACACGAGGAATTATTTCATTTATTCAACAAATAATTACTATGGGCGTAGCGGGTACTAGACACTAAGGATAAAAAGACCCAAAGCCCTCCTCTCAAGCAGCTTATATTCTACTAGGAGGAGAAAACTATACACAAATAACCAAGGTGCTGGGGTGCCTACAGCAAGAGTGCCATGGAGAAAATGCAGCCTGAGAAGGAAGGTGGGGGAGGGTGCTTGCTGCTCAGGTGTTGGCAGGGTGGTGGCATCCTTAGATAGTCTGTGAGACCTCACTTGTGTCTGTAAGATCAGACACAAGTGGGCCCAGGAGGAAATGGCAGAAGCAAAGTCCCACAGTGGTGTGGGGAGGGTAAGCATGGCCTAGGTCAGACGGGTGGTGGCAGGTGGGGTAAAAGGACCCGTGCCGTTGGTGAGGCCTTCCAGTGAGGCACTGTCTCACACTCTGCTCTGACTGGGAATGGTGCTGACCACTGTGGTGAAAGTGGCTGAAAGGTGGTGAGAGCTCAAGGGCAGGAAGATGGGGCCTGTTAGCAGAAAGCTGTGCTAACTTCTAGGGGTAGGGGCGGTGAATATGGGGCACAAAGGCCAGACTCTGCAGGTGCCCCGGTGACGAAGGCCAAATGGGTCTGTTGATGGAATAAATTTAGACTATCGTGTGAATGAGGGTATGTTGCTAAAGGTAATAGTTTGGTTTCTACATGTGTAGCAGTGAGATAACAACTTAAGGTGACCCATGACTATATTACTCCTAGGTTGGGACAGGTAATGCATTACCTACTTAAATCAGGAAATCTTTATGGGACAAGTACAGCTTTAAAAAAATGAACTGGTTCCAGTGCTGTATTTTTATGTGCTGTCTGGAAGATGATCAAATTAAGAGTGAGAAATACTTTCCTGCCCAACCACCTTCCTGTGTTTTAATCATTTAAAACTATACTGAAAATATGATAATATAAAATCAGAGAGTCTATTTAAATTCTAAGGAGCAAGTCTGGGTAAAGGAAGTATGGGGATATTCTTCCACCTTTCTTCAGCTTCTCTGGAACAGTGCCCTCTCACAGAACTTCCCAGAATGTTCTGTGTACCTCATATTCTGATCCTAAAGCCACAGGTCACATCTGGCTACTGACAGGCTCTTGAAATGTGACTTGTGTGACTGAGTAACTGAGCTTTTTATTTATTTTCATTTAAATTAATATAGCTTTTACAGCTAGTGGTAATTACATTGGACTACACAACTCCAGAAGAAATAAAAAAATTACCACACAGCCAAACACTCATGAATTACATGTCACATTTATTTCTCTTGAAACTGAATTATAAAACAAGGCTAAGTACAAAATAGATTCATAAAATCTGAAAGAGCATGTTCTTACTTTTATTATGCCCTAGATTTACCATCAAACTTTCCTATTTCTCATTATATTCTTTGGAAAGAAATAGGAGCTGACTTGGTCTTAACAGTTTTTAAGCACATTTTCTTAGTTCTTACATGCGACACTAATATTTTACAGGCCATCCATCATCCTAGCAATATCACTCACAATGAGATTTCTTTCCCAGATGTGTATTCAATGCTAACGTTTTAAATGTCACGTAAAAGTGAAGCAAGACCGACGAGCCCTGTAACTGGACTACCTCCCTGTTCTAAGTTCAAAGGACTCCGTGGTGTTGGTTATCTCCTTGTTCTTCCCAAGACCGCAGTGAATAAGAAGCATGGTATTAGCGTCTCTACTTTAGTTAAAAAAAAAAAAAAATCCAGGGCTGGGGATATAGCTCAGTGGAATAAGCGCCTGCCTAGCAAGCGCAGGGTCCTGAGTTCGATCCCCAGTACCGCAAAAAAAAAAAAAAAAAAAACACCTAAGGTGAAAAAAAAAAAAATCCAGGCAGAGAAAGATTAATGACAGTCCATTTCACAGTATAAGGCTGCAGCTTTATCAGAAAAGAGGAGGATTTATGAAAGTCTGAAGAGGAAAATTACTTGAAAACGAAAAATAAGAAAAGTATATGAAAATCTTTAGTTACACAATCAAAGTGAGCTGGGAGCCAGCTCTCAAAACACTGGCTGATGAATAAACAGGGTTGGTGGTGCTGCCAGAGCTTTGGCATCTCAGCCTTCCACTGTCCCCACAGTGCCCTGAGGTCACCAAGATGATGGCCACGCAACAAAAAAAGGAAGACAGCGAGGTGTGAGGGGGTGGCTGCCTTGGTGAGGTGGCTGTGGGTAAAACAGGTTCCATGTAGTCACTAGCAAATCCTACCAGTTCCAATGACCGTGCACATTCTCCAGTAATCTCCTAACTGGACAGCTGGAAAATGAGCTCTTGTTAATCTTGCCTTTGAAACAGTCCAGCTAACCCCAGTTGTATCACTGAATTGCATGACCCAAGAGATTAAGGGGGCAGTTCAGTGACTCAAGAGCTGATGTTTTAAAGTCACCAGTTCAATTCCTTTTTATCTCGAGAAGAAACTGAGTTCGAGAAACTGATACTTTCAAAAGAACACAATTCGACTCATTCTATAAGTAAACCTGAGTTTCTACATACCATATTGCTGATACACAGCCACATGTCTTGGATAAGCAGTTAAAAGACACTGACTATCCTAATTGTTATTCCAATGTATTGCTAGAAGCTATACAATGAAAATCATCAATGCCATGTATCTGTGTGTATGTGCACATATATATAGTATCTCTTAAAATTAGCTGTGTCCCTCTCTCAGACAGAAGCTTTCTGTCCCTCAATAAATATATTCTGCTCTTAAAAAAAAAAAATTAGCAACTGTATCCCTAAACAACATCATTAAATAAGAGGGGAGGTACAATGTATCAAAGCTAGGATGAGCATCTTAGACCCTGTGTAAGTTAGTTAATTAAATAATTTTAAATGGCTCCGATGACAAAGACAAAACAAATGCAAGCCATTAAAATAATTTAAAATTTCAACTGTCAGTTACCTTAAGATAAGCTTAACTTCACTAAATACATTGTACATTTATAGGAATATTTTTATATAAAATGTAAGAAAAGTATAAAACTATATAATAAATCTAAACCACTATGAATATAGTAAAGTAGCTGTTCAATAATACTTTCTTTTGCTTCTTGAAATTGAGAAAGGAGTTTTAGGGATGACTGGTTAGCCGGGTTTTAAATGTGTCTGGGTAGGTCTAGTAAGTAGAGGCATTCAAAGTGCCCTTCACCACATGAGTGATAATTCAGACTACTAAATAAAGACATAAAGGACTTCATACTTATTTCAAGATCACAATGCAAATGCTCAAGTGCAGCAAGGTAGGCCATACTCTGCTACCAGTAACCTGCCCCAGAAGGGCAGTGCCTGTATTAGTCACTTTGCTGATTATTTTGATGGCCACTATTAGAGAAATTCATGTTCTTTCAAAAGTCATTTACTAAAAACTCTCCAAGTCATTCATTTTAGAAATGAACTACAAGATATGAATCCAAACAAATTGCAATGTCTAATTTCGAAGCCTATTTGGCCCTTATCATGAAGCACAGCCTGGGGCGGTCAGAGGGCAGAATTCTAACCTAAGTAAGACACATTACACATGGATGATTCCAAATTCTAGTGTTTTACTGAAGGTATCTTTCTCATTTTCTTGGAAACCGTCATGATGGAAAAACTGCTTTTACCTCCAAAACATGCAGAAAAGCAAAGCAGGCAGATGTGTGTTGGACCAAAGGGGAAACACAGAAAGCCATCAGGAAGGGTGGGAGGACATCCAGGGACAGGGCAGAGAGAGCTTGCCTCAGGGACCTCCCTCGGGGTACCCTGACGATGCCAGGGGAATGTACCACAGGCTGTGCTGAATCTGCCTGACTTACATGAAGACAGAAACAGACACTAGGATGCACAGGGAGGCTGCCCAGATGGACCACATGAATTCTGCAAGTCTGGCAATTCCTGCAGACGTAATTGAGGGTGTGTGGTGCAGTGCTCTGAACACTGACAGGCCTGGGCCAGCCCCATTGCTTACCAGCTTCAGGACTTGAATAAATAATCTGAGCTCCCTGTGCCTCACAGCATAGCTGTAAATGCACACAACACAGCCTCTACCACACATGAGTGCTGTGAACACTAAGTGAGAGACTGTATGGAAAAGCTTTTCGGCACACAGCAGAGTCAACAACAACTCCATAAATATCAGCTGTCTCATGATGATTACAATAGTCAAGCAATAATCATACTTCCCTGAAAGGCCGAGCTGAATACTTTTTAATCCTCTAACATACTAATTAATCAACTGAAGTTTATAAATAAAATTTCCTCCATGTGTAATCTGGTTTACCAATTCCCTAATGACCACATGACAAACCCACAAACAGGTTCCAGCCAAACTATCCCGACACGGTCATTAGTGGGGCCTTTCAAACTAATCAGCTAAAGAGAACATTCAATTCTAGTCATTACACACCAGCATGCTACACTTTCCCAGTGACCAAGCACTAGTTTGATATGTAGTTTTAACAAGACCTGCCCATCTACAACCATTGCCAGAAGCCAGGCCACACTTGGTCACAGATCACATGAGAAGCAGAAGCTGGTCCTTTGGTCTCCTGTCACTCTGCAGTTCAAGGGTGCAGAGGCTGAAGTCCCCAGTTCCTCACATATTTGCAGTAACTGTAACAGCCTATGCAGCCTCTGCCATCCACACAGAAAAATCAAGCATTCGGGGTTTCTTCCAGTCCAGCACACTGGCCCTGCATTCAAAACGCTCATTAGCCTCCAGGCCTCTTTCAGGATGCCTCCTCTTCACCCTCCAGCTCCCACTGGCTCTTCCCATTCTCAATTGCCTGTGGGCAGTAGCAGAGAAGGACACATTTGAAATCAGCACGTCAGGAGTGGTGAGGCACCGCCTTACCCGTCAAGCCCTGTATGGAAGAAACCATGGCCCCATGTTACAAGAGACAAAACTGAGACCCAAAGACCTTTAACTCAACTTACCCTGGTGACACTGGTAGTTTGGATCTGAAACTTCAGCTGTCCTTTCTTAGCCTCGTACCCCACACAGCCCCTGAAGAGAGCCTCTCACTGCTGCACCTTCCCTCTCTATCCTGAATCAGCTTTGGGTACCGTGCCTCCCATTGTCCATTTACTCATAAAATCTGTCTCACACCCAGCGCTGAATTATACGTGTGATGTTGGGCTTGTCCTGGACACACGTCACCCAACACAGTATTGGCATAAAATAGACAATGACCAGGTCTCCATCATCCTTGGTGGTCCCTGGCCATGGCCCACTGGCGTCCTCTGCATACAATGTTCATGTAAGCAGCACTCACTCACTTCCAGCTTTCTTTTTCTTTTTTTTTTTTTTTTTGGCGGTACTGGGGATCGAACTCAGGACCCTGCGCTTGCTAGGCAGGCGCTTATTCCACTGAGCTATATCCCCAGCCCCCTCACTCCCAGCTTTCAAAAACAAACCTCTTCCCACTCACTCACAGGCTGCTTGGAAACCTACACGAGTGAACCGCTTGAAGCACTTCATGTGAAGAAAGGGGTTGACCTGAATCATCAACTTCATGGCCCTCCTGGCCCTTCTGTGTGGGGAGGAGAGGAATATTCTCTATTTGGCTGTACTGGCCTGCTTCTCCTTGTTAGTTCTCATGAAGGAAGGTGTCCCTTTGCCACTGGCCATCAGAAAGGCATAGTGTAAATACTGTAAATTCCACACACAAACAGGTAAATTGTCCACTGACAGCTCTCAGAGAAAGAGGTTCTAGTCCTTTTTGTTTTTTTGTATTTTGGCGGTACTAGGGATTGAATTCAGGACCTGGCGCTTGCCAGGCAGGTGCTTATTCCACTGAGCTATATCCCCAGCCCCCAGAATGATCTTGAGTACCTTTTCTTTTTTTTTTTTTTTGGTAGTACCGGGGATCAAACTCAGGACCTTACGCTTGCCAGGCAGGCATTTGTGCCACTGAGCTATATCCCCAGCCCTTAGAAGTTCCAGTCCTAAGTATTGCTGAGTCTTGCCAAAAAGTTCTAGCCATATCCAAAAAAATTATAATTACCTTATTCATTAATATGAACTTAGTTCTTTGCCCAGTTTTTGCTCTATTGCAGTAACACAACATTCAGACACATAGATACACTACACCCCTTACTGATTGCTTAGATATTTCAAAGTTATGTATGTATTGCAAACAAGTTTACTGGCTTAATTTTAATTGTCTGTGATTAAGATTGCATGTTTCGTGGGTGTTCCAGAAATAATAAGCTGAGTGAGGGATCAGAGTGATGGCGAACCTTTTAGAGCTTTCAATGATATGAAACAGCACACTGTGGCACACAAGCCATAGGTTCATCACCACTGGTAGAAGCACCATGGTGGAAAAAGGGGCACCATCTAGGGAAGAAATTGCCTTGGAGCCAATCTGCACAGTGCCATCCTTTATCCACAGAAGCTGCACTTTTCTAGCAGCCTGGCTATTTGTGTGACCAAAGACCGCTGTTTGCAAAAGACAGCCTCTCCACACAGGATGAGGTGACAACTGCCTTCAGGGCACAAAAGCACTTAAAACCAGCTGTAGCCAGAATTTTCATCATGCCCAATGCTTAGGTAGACTCGTCCTCCGCCCTGGCCCATGTGCCAGATGCCCCATTCCAGTTGGCTATCTCTGCCCCATGGTCTGCTTGCTGCCATTGACCAAAACCAGCAAGATTTTTATTCTGGCTGCCAACTTAAAGATGCCCTCTTGACTCAGGACATGCACATTGATCAGCCAGGAACACCACACAGTCAGCAGTTCTCCTTCACTCCCACCTTACTTTTTTTTTTAAAAAAGAAGTTTTAATCACTGAGTTAGAAGGAGCTTACAGAACACACCCTGCTCCGTAACGTTTGCCCTATACATTCTCAAAAGCCATTGCTGCACAGTTGGCTCTGAGGGCAAAGGCATCTTAAGTCACCTTCACCCTGCCCTCAACCCCCAATGTGTCTGCCAAGTGACAGCCTCCCAGTGAGGCCTCTTGGCAGCCTCTGGGGTCAGCCAGGTCGCGTAAGAAAAGACAGCTTAAACTGCATGGCTTCAGCGGTGGAGAAGACCCCAGACTGGCCATCAGAAGAAGTCACTTCTCATCTCCACTCTGTCATTACATAGCCAGGCCATGTCAGGAGGTCGCCTGTCCGCATGAAGTGCAGCTCCTCATCTCTGCAGACGGTCAACAAGATGCACTCCATGGGCCCCTATGCTCCGTCATCCTATACCTTCAGTATAGGTATGGACGTCCAGATGGGGAAGACTGTTAACTCAAAAAGACAAAGCCTAGTGGCATGTACGCACCTCTAGTTCCAGCACTCTGGGAGGCTGAGACAGGAGAACTGTGAGTTTAAGCCTAGTCTGGGCAACTGAGCAAGACTCTTGTGACCAAGGCTTCAAAATAAGAAGCTTAAAAAAAAAAAAAAAGAAAAACTGGGTGCAATCCCCAGTAACACACACACACACACACACACACACACACACACACACCAAAAACCAAACAACCTAAGCTACCTTGAATCAATGAAAGCAAACCATCTTAAGACTAAAATATGGCATTTACTTATTTTCTTGAAATGTTTCACCTCTGGGAAGGATGTCTTTCAGCTCCGAAATTCTCTGATTCAGTAATGGCTTGTCTGTGGTTTATAATATTGTGGTTTACAAAGTTATAGACAGGCTTTTTTAAAAAAGAGTAATTTTAAAGTTTCCTGCAATGAACGGGTAAGCCCTCCAGGCAAGGCTGTCAAAATAAATCTGCTCAGCTTCTTCAGGAGGAGCTCAGCACCCTGAAGGTAAAAATGTAAAACAAGGAATCGCTATGTTACTCCTTAGTCAAGAAATAACTAGGCGCAGGGAAGACTGGGAGGAGGGCAAGCACAGAAGTCTTATGAAAAAGGTGTGACATATAGAGTCACAAGGACCCCTCTGTCACAATGGCCACCTAGGGGCACAATCCCATCCATCCATGGGACACAAATCCTGCTCCTTTGCTGCAAAGGCACCTTCCTTCTTGCTCATGTCCGACCTCAACAGGAAGTCAAAGGCAACTTTCCTGTTTCCTCTATTGGTTCTGCACAATTGGCACCTATAAAAGCCACTTTCAAGCAATGCTCATGAGGGTGACCCATACTGCTTAGGCAGATCATTTAAATAACAATATATGAATGATCATTAGAAGGAGATCCCAAAATAAATTACTCTTATGTATAAACAAAGAGACATTAACATTAATGTTATTTTAAATTTCCTAACAGGAAAATAAAACTGCCAACTCTCTGATATGATCTCCTTTGCTATCAGAAGATGCATTCTTCAGATAATCATAGATAAATACAGGGCGGGTCAACTAAAAATAGCTTTTTTATCCCTTTTTTTCTGATTAAATAAAAAAGCCTTACCCAGCCCAAAGAAGTCAATGTCCTGGCTTTAGAAGTAGTTGCTAAATTTTCAATGGCTGCAATCATCCATTAGTGAGCATCTTTGTTCTTACAGAAGGGTTCTGTATGGAAACCCTTTACTCTTGTCATTTAGCCAATCTGACTAATGATACCACAGCGACTGCTGTTTCTGCATCCTGCAATCCTCGGGTGTTCCTCAGCCCCCAGCCCATTCCTAGCACTACATATGCTTAAGACAGTGGGCTTGGGCGAGCTGTGCAGAGCTCTGCGCACACTGGCACTGTGTGAGCACCCTACACGAACTCTCCAGTAAAGTGGCAATTTACATTTTCTGTGATGTGCTGGTAAATTTAGACAAAAAAATTAAAGAGAGATAAAGGTGAAAAAATATGGAAGGGGCAGTATTTTTAAAGTGGTAAGATGCCCTGTGTAATGTAATTAGATGCCTCTTACCATAAATAGTTTAAAAGCTAACAGAATGTGTTTTATGGTAGAAGTAAACATTTCTGGGTGCATTTCCTCAAAAATTATTTTTTTCTTGTAAGTCAAAAGAAAATAAATCTGTAAGCAGTAAGACACTTCCTGACAGGTAGCATTCATTTGCTGAAATAATTTATCCTCTCATACTCAGGAAAAATACACGTGCATGCACCCCCACACATGTACACACACATACGTACGTACATATGTACACACACACACACACACACACACACATACACACACACACACACACACACACTGTTCAGGTGTAAAAGTTTCTCAGGTAAATTTATACATAACTCTCCTTTCCAGGAACCTCTCTTCCTAGCTATTCCAGTAAAATTGCTTATATTAAACCATCAATCCCTGCAAAGGTCCTGGACTAGCTTGAGAGGAAATCACGGCTCAGTCACACACATGAACCCACCACTTGCCTTAACCAATGGTGCCACAGTTGCCATCTGGAGCCACAACTGCAGAGGTTACACTTCATCTTCCTAAATGGTATCTTACTCCTTTTTCCCACTAATTCTACAGGATGGTTGGATGGATGGATGGATGGATGGATGGATGGATGGATGGATGGAAGGAAGGAAAGAAGGAAGGAAGGAAGGAAGGAAGGAAGGAAGGAAGGAAGGCAGGCGGGCGGGCAGTGGAGGGGGCTGGCCCCAAATGACTACTGATTTCTGACTCTGCCTCTCACTAGCTATATGACACTGGGTGGAACATTTCACTTCTTTGTATCTCAGTTTCTCCTTCTAATTAATTGCAGCACTGGTAACCTAGTACTGTTGTAAAGGCTTAAGAATGAGTTAACAGCATAGAACTGGGTGTTGGCTTCTATGTCATCATCATACCTACCACCAGTACTGCTAAGAAAATGAACAAAACCAGTGGGAAGGCTGCCATTTCCCAGGGAAAATGAATACCAAGCAACTTGCTCTGTGAACAAAGTTTGTAAACACTGGATAACGACAGAGAGATGGAAGGCGTGTGATGAAGCGAGCAAACTGTCAGCAGTAGAAGCTGGGTGGTGGCATGCGGGCCCTCCCTGTAACCTTCTTTCAACTCTACTGTGTTTGAAAAACTGCGTAATAAAGTGGCAAAAGATTGGAAATAGTAAGAGAAATGAAAAAGAAAGGGAAATTGGCATGGAAGATCAGCCACATTGTCACCTCAAAAAAAAAAAGGTGTGAGTCGTCATACCAAAGGCAACATGAACAGTGATGTTTATGGAAATCTCACTGACTGAGTTCAGTCTTACAACATTCCTTTCAGGCAGCTACTGCAGGTACCATTCCCATTTTAGAAATCCAAAAACAAGAACAGAATGTAAGATGGGCCGAGCCTCCTACAACTGACAAGTTATCATAGGAACTGAACAGACTTCCCCCCAAACCCCTCCGTCTCAGCCATTAAGTCACTTGATGAGAGCCTCCCTCCACAGAAGAATCCAGCTCTCTTGCTCATCGTGGTGTCCTCAGTGACACAGTTACGGCGCACAGCAGGTATACAGGAACGGGTAAGTGGGTGGATGGAAGGAAGAGAAGGAGGGCAGATCAGGGATAGTATTTGATTTTCATTCACTGGATTCAAATTCTACCCAAGACAGCAAATGTAAAAAGAAGCATTAATTTTATTCAAATTGGGTAATATTTTCAGATTATAAGAGTAACACATCATTACAGATAACTGTATTACTTTCAACCAATGGAAATTACATTAATGCATTTTCCACACATGAAAATGAGCAGCCACTTTGTTCATGCAAGGAAGACTTGCTGAGGTTTTCCAGCTGTCTCTGGCCACATTTGGATGCAAGGCAGATCTGAGACCTGCAGATCTGGTGTCACTCCAGGCAGAAGTGAGCGTGGTGATGAACAGTTTGCAAAAACGTGTCACATAAAGGCTCATGGACAGAACTACATCTGCTTACTATACAGGCAAAAAGGCACACAAAGCACAGGAAAACAGTATTCAAATATCAGCAGTCTGCCTGTGCCCAAGGAAGTAAACTCTTCCTAAGAGCCAACTGGGACCAATGTGTAGAGGTTATAGGAAGGAACATTTTAGCTTGATATAAAGAAAACCCCAGGATCCTTAGAAGCCATGGAAAGGGAGGAATTCTCCTCTCACCCCAACAGGAATATGAGGTATAGGTACAAAGTTAAGCTCGATACCTTCAAACCTCCTGTCTACCCCCAATAACCTGTGATTCTAGATCCCAGGCATCTTACATGCCGGGCATCAGATAGGCAAGGGTTAGCCATCTGTGGCATCTGTGGCAAACTGTCACCATACCAGTTGATGTAGCACATGTGCTTAAAATGAACCACAAATATCTGTAAAACCAAAGCTACTTAAGAACTAATTTCTTTATTAAATTTTTTTTCATAAGAACTAATTTCTATTATTATTATTATTACTATGTCATTATTATTATTGAGTCCCTTATGGGTTAGAAGATGCAGATATGCCAGGGACAAATTTTTCAGTTCATCATGAAATCTAAAATTTAAAGGTTACCTGGTTGAAAACAATATTTGCTAAATTCATTAAACTCCTGATTCCACACTCACTATTGTGTGACTGTAGGTACAGTCGGTGTCAATTTCTTGTGCCACAGAACTCACACTGATGCTCAGTATGGTGTTAGCTCCAAACTTAGCTTACCCAGCCCTGGCAATGGGACTAGTGCAACTCGGAGCTTAACAACTTTAATCTAATATCACTGTAATTACATACAGTTAGCAATGGTCTCCGTATTGCACACACAGTGAAGACTGACTGACTTTCCACAGGCTGTTGAAGGAGAGTCCAACTCCAGTCCAACCTCAACTCAACATTGTTAGTAAGATCTCAGTACTCTACAAGCACATGTGTGAGATGGAAAAGGGATGGAAATCTCAGTTCGACAATAGTAGGTCCTCCAGGCTCCAGCCTGCTATTATCTGTGCAGTTTGTATCTCCTCATTACCAAGGAGGGACAGACCAGCAGCCCTGTATTTTAGAAGGTCCTGAGCTGGGACCCACACTCAAGTATGGCATGTAATGGCCAACATTTCCCATGAACAGCCATGCCCTAGCTGCTACACTAACATAAAGACATCAGTGAATTATTACTGAATTATTTGCTAGCTGAATTATGCTAGCTGCTATCCTAACATAAAGACATCAATGAATTATTAATGAATTATTTGTGAAAAATACTGATTAATGTTATGGTTTGTGTGTCGACATCCCCACAAAGCCTCATGCAGTCATAGGGCTTTGTTTAGTTTTGTTTTAAAGGTGGCTCAATCTAGAGTGTACAATGCTAGGATTAAGGGTGCTGGGATTAAGGGTGGGTGATTGCTGGATCAGTCCACTGATTGAATTGGTACGGCCCTAATCCCAGCAATTTAGATAAAATAAAAGGGGCAGAAAGAGGCTTGTCTCCCCATCTGTAGCTTCGCTACTTTCTGCCCACCATGACTGCTCTCTGCCAAGCCACCCTACCATGGAGCCAGACTTTATGGACTGACACCTCTACAAACTGTGAGCTAAATACACCCTTCCTCCCTTAACTTTGAGCATTGCGTACTTTATCTCAGCAACAATTAAAGTAACTAAGACAGTTAATATTACTTACAAGAATGCTTCTCGTGGAGTACAAACAACTATCTCTTATTAAATATATCATCAGCTTTATTTTGTTTGCAAATCAAATTATTCAACCAACCCTAAAATCTAGTGCTAGAGGTGTAGCTCAGTGGTAGGGCATCTGCCTAGCCACAACCAGGCTCTAGGTTCAATTCAACAGCACTGGGGGTAAAAAGTATAAAAAACTCCACATTTAAAAAGTGCCAGATACTGTCAATAACACACATATGACGATGCTTAAGCAAGGCTTGTTGACAAATCTGCTGACATATATTAGTAATACTGTGACCTCAAACTAGTCAAAGGCAGTGAACTGCTTAGTCATAACAGCTCATCCTTGGAAAGAGTTCACATATATCTAAGAAATTATTATTTTTGTACCACTGTACTTTTGCAGCACTTTACAGTTGCTGTTTAAACTAGGCAACTGCCACCAGCAAACTCTTACACATTAGGGGCTGTCATCTGGTTAGCACAGAGGGAATGTTCTCTGGCACTGACAGCAACACCACTGGCTAAAACCATACCAGAAATTTCTCTGTGTAGAGGTTCAGCATCTGCTTGCTGATTTTTTGTTTTAACAGTAAGAAGTGAGTACTGGTTTATCATTTCTTGATGCAATTAGTAAACTGCATCCTACTGGTATTGCATATCTGTTGTAATTAGCCTAAGTCCCACACATTGAGAGCAAGGCCCTGGCGCTCCCTCCCTCCCCAGCCACTGGCCTGGCCTGCTGACACGGCTCTCGTCACCAAGCAGACACTGAGCTCGCTGCCTGCTCCATGCTCACATGCTGACTCAACTAGCATCAACGCCATTACTCACGCTTCACGGCATCCAGAACAAAAAACGCTGGTTCTCAACTCCAGCAGCTTTCCTACTGATTTTGGAGAAAAGAAAGTGGAAGATTTCCGATTTGACTAAAACCATAAGCAGCTTACACTGTCAAAGGGATTTTGTCTTAGGATTTAAAGTTATAAGACACATAATGGTCCATTCCATAATTTGTAAATATTGAATGGAAAGCCCAAGTGTTATCAGATTTTGGGGTGCTCCTTTCTGAAGGTGGTTTTGGGGGTTTGTTTTTCTTTGGGGTTTGGCTTTTTATGACTTGAGCAAAGAATTGGTCAGCACAAGTACAAACAGTAGCAAAGTTTTATTAAAGGTAGTAAAAGAAACAGGCTCTGCAGAGCAAGATTGGGCCAAGTAAAAGCAGAAAAATAAGTATAATATACAGCGTGACGATGAGCCACCATGCAAGAAGCAAAAACGCAGTGTAGAATGGCCCTTTTATATCACCACTCTGCAGGGTGTCATCAGGTCTAGGCCATACTATGGTAAAACTATTCAAGTTCTCAGAAGTCCACAGGCATGGGAACTGTTCTGTGTATGTCCTGGGATTTTGTAATTAACAGGTCACGCCTACTTTCCCAGTCAGCTTTGTTGCACACTAAACTCCTCTCTCATTAGGGAAGATTCCTTAGACATAGGCTTACAGGTTTCAAGTAAGAAATAATAAGAAGGGGAAGTGCTCCTCAAGCCTCTGACTTAAGACACTACATTTTCTGAAGGCAGAATATAATCACCCCTTGGTGTTATAGTCTGTGTTTAGATGTGCCCAGAAAGCCTCGTGAGATCATAGGTGGGGCTCCTTTAGAGGTGGCTGGATCTAGAATGTGTGGTACTCAATGATTCATGCTGCAATGCTAGAGTCAAGGGCACTAGGATTAAGGGTGGGAATGCTACCCACCCTAAGGAGCTGGGATAAGATAAAAGGGTAAGAAAGATACTTTCATGGTCCCTTGTTGCTTCTGACGTCTTCTGCATGCAATAGAACTGTTTCTCGTCTGTGATGCCCCTCTGCCATGTGTCACTCTGCCTTGGAGCCAGCCAACTATGGACTAAACGGCCCCCTAAAATCTCTACAAACTGTGAGCTAAATAAACTTTTCCCCCTTGAATTTTAGGTGTCAAATATTTTGTCTCAGTAACAAGAAAGTAACTGAGATGCTCCATATCCACAAACGCTTGGTTCCAAGGCACCCTGCAGTTACTAAACTCTTAACAGCATTTAAATTCCTTTTATAAAGTGACATAGCATTTGCATATAATCTACGTACACTCTCCTATATATATTAAATCATCCCTAGGTTACTCATAATAACTAACACAATATAAACGTTATGTAAATAGTTGTATACTGTATTAATCAGGGAATGATATCAAGAAAAAAGTCTATACAGGCAAAGAATAGATGCTTCTTCTAGACTTTGTACAGAGAGGGAGTACCAGGGGTTGAACCCAGGGCCTTCACACTAAGCTACATCTTCAGTTTGTTTCTGTGGGGTTTTTTGACACAAGTTCTCACTAAATCACTAAATTGTTCGGGGCCGGACTCAACTTGTGGTCCTTCTGCCTCAGGCTCCCTGAGTGCTGGGATTACAGGTATGTGCCACTGCACCTGGCCAGCCTCGTTTTGGTCCACACTTGGTGAATGCACAGATTCAGGACCTGCGGGTGCAAAAGCTGACTGTATGTAGAGGCGAGAGAAACAGAACGTGTGGCAGAGTTGGGGCACTGAGACTGCCAAAGGGGGGCCGGGTGTACCCTCAGGGACATGGACTGCCCAAGCAGTCCCCAGCAGTAAGGAGGAGAGGCTGAATTCCCTTCCCTTCGGTGGGTGGTAGCGTCTGCCATCGTTAGGCAGAGAAAGCAACATCCAAAGCGCATTATAAAACATCAGTGAAGGCGGCAGCAATGTCAGTGGAACCCCAAGCCTTCACTTTTATCACAGAACTTCGTCTATTTTAAGTTGTGCGGCCAGCACCCAAATAACCATAGGCCTTCAGACTCTCCAGCCCCTGTGTTCCTGGGGTTCTAGAGAAAGCAAGATGCCAGTGTAGCTTGGCTTTTACCAACTTGTGGATGTCAAAAATATTTCTGGTCAAGGGATACAGCTCAGTGGTTGAGCACCATGTGTAACATGTGCAAGGATACAGGCTCCATCCCTGGCACTACTTAAAACCAAAAAAGCTTCTCCATCAAAAGGTTTCAAACTTTCCTGAACTCCTTCTGCAGACACACTGTATGTGTGAATCACAGCCAGCTCTAATGGGGTCTGAGAATTCTCACTTGCCACTGGCCTTCTCAAACGCCTCCCCTTTTTTATCCAGATAAAGTGCTGCTCTCCCAGCTCTTTTCCTTCCTTTTTTTTTAACTTCCAAAAGTTACAGAAAATGACAAAGTCCATTTGCCAACTCACAGCCAGAGGCAAAGTCATTACCCACTAGGAGAAGGGGCCCAGTCACCTCTGGGGATCATTCTCCATTTCATATAATGCAGAGATGTTTATACTGTTTTCCCCCAAGGCCTCATTCCTGTACTGAAGATATTTTCATAAAATATTTTTGTTGTAATTATAAAGTCATTACCATCCCCATGTCCCACTGAGATTAGAAGAGATGGTGCCAAGGAGCGGGGCAAAGGCGCTTTCCACTCCACCCTGGCCCTAACAGCATCTCTAACATCTCCATCAGCTGAATCTCCTCATTGGCTCACTGAATTGAATAAAATGCCCCCAACAGGAACTCTGAAGTCTACATCTTGGATAGATGGTCTTTAAGATCCTATATTGAAAAGATATTGCATTGCAGAATGTAGATTGCTATTTAAAAATGTATAAATCCTTTAAGAAAGGGTTTAATTCTTAGAAACATCGGGACAATTTGCACAAATGCCTCATTTGCTGTGACACAAGAATTGTGAGCAGAGTGTTCAGCAGATTCACACTCACTGATCAAGTTTTCTCACTCTGCATCTACTCTCTCAGAACTATCATTACAGAGGCTGCTGAAGAAAAGGTACACAGGCCAGGAGTGGTGGCACATACCTGTAATCCCAGCACTTGGAAGGCTGAGGCAGGAGGATCATTGCAAGTTCAAGACCAGCCTAGGCTACAAAGTGAGTTCAAGGCCAGTCTGAACTGCAGAGTGAGACCCTGTCTCAAAAAGACCAAAAAAAAGGGGTGGGGGTAGGGTAAAAGCTGTGTTTGCCAATTCCTTGGGTTTTAACAAGTATTTTCTAAAGGCAGACCTACAATTTTTAAGCACTTTTTACTCTCTTTAAAATCTAGACATCTGAAAAATGTATAAGCCGGCATGGTGGCACATACCCGTAATCCCAGCACTCAGGAGAGACCCTGTCTCAGAAAGACTGAAAAAAATAAAAACAAAACAAACAAAAAAACAAATGAACAGAAAAATGTACAGTTTACAAATTAACTGTAGCTAGTGAAGTAAAAGTTGACATCATATGGTACTCTGCAGTCCATCACTTTAGCTTGTATTACCATGATTTTCACCCATGGCCTGTTAATTTCATGTAGATTCTGATTGATTTTCAAATATAAATCAATAACATGGCCAGTATTTACATAACGCTTACTATGTGCTAGACATCAGGCTTTGTTTATATTAATTAATTTAACCCTCGAGACAACCATATGAAGTAAATACTATCGCCTCTTCAATGCCCTGGGAAATTCTGTTGTATTTCATTTTCAGTACTGGGCATTAAACTCTGAGCCTTAGCACAAAGCTACAGTGCTTGTGCCTCTTTTACTGTAAGATAAAGTTCTGCTAAGTTGCCCAGGCTGAGCTCAGGCACCCAAAGTGCTGGAATTACAGGGCTGGGAGTTTGTATTCCTGTTTTTGTTTTAAAGTTCCTACTCCTAAACTATATTAACAAAGTTTAAGTACAAGATATTAAACAAGGCTATAAACAACAAAATAAAATTTTTGTCCTTGAATCACACGAGGGTAATGGCTTTGATACTGCAAAATATGATTGGCAGCATTATTATACGTTTTAATTCTCTCGGGCTCTTTGCCAATACAAATTTGCAAGCATAATCTCAGTACCAAGTGTGTGGGGGCACACATTCCCCCCACACATATCTGCACATAAAGTTATCCATGCTTAAGAAAAAGCAAGAACTACAGGCAAGAACAAGTCCAGAGACAATCTACAGCCTAATGTGCAGAAAAATGCACATTAATTGCGTCACTTTCTTTATCAATCCACTAACAAGTAGCAGGTCAAACTGAAGCTTCTCTCTCCTCCTTGCTCCCCACACATTGATAGAGGTGCTAATGAACCAAGAATAAGAGTCTAAGGCCAAAATCATCAGACTGCAATAGTGAACCCTAGAAAAGCTCAAGAGCAGATACAAAGTCCTTACTAATTTGTATCATGGATGAGGCTACTTTTCATATATGTGCTTGACTGACCCCAAACCCAAGTTAAAGCATCCACTAATCCATTCATTCCTCTAGAACATAAGCACATATTCTAAAGTATCATAATTAAATCCAGCAAACTGTAACTTACTTGGTATTAATCAATCAGAAAAAAAGTGTTACTTTTTCTCTTTTTGGTCTACCTTGTGAACAGAAATTCCAAGCACCTAGGAGAAGGGGTGGCACACAGTAGGTGCTCAATAAAGGTTATTAAATGAAATCCATGGATGAACAACTGGTCCCCTCAGCACTCTATCTACTCCCTGACACAGGGGAGGAAAATCTTCCAAAGCACAAATACAATCACATCTTGCAATTGCTACAGTACGCTTTGCAGACTTTCCCATACCTCACCAACATGCTGAGGTCCAAAGCTGTCCTGTTTGTAAGACCTGAGATTTCAGGATTTGTGTTTTCAGGAAATAAAGGCTGGACACAGGATGTGGCTCCGTGGTACAGTACTTGCCCAGCATGCCTGAGCCCTAAGATTCCACCCCAGCCCCACAAAACAAACAAGTGAAAGAAATAAGCCCTTATCATCCTCAAGCTTTATTCATGGGCAAAGGCCCCAGCACAAGAGCTGGGCATGGTGCCATACCACCACCACACAGCGACAGCACAACCCAGACCAGCAACCATCCTTCCAGGCTGCTCTGGGGAATAGTCATGCTCGGAGGTCTCTGGTGAGCAGCAACACCAGACCTCTGGGCCAAAAGTGGCAGCTTCACTTAAAAAAACCAAAATCATTCTCTGTGCAGTCTTTTCTGTGGTGCCAGCCATGGTAACACAGGTGCCCACTTCCGATTGCTGTGAGTGGCCTTGGCCTAGGCGTCCATGGGTGCTGGTTAGTCTCTCCATACCCACTAGGAGGGGGCTGTATGTAGCTACACGGTGCTGCACAGACAACTGTTTGCTTTCCTTAGCACAGTCCAAAAGCCACCTGCTGTGAACTTAGCTTTCAGAACATTACTTCTAGAGCAGAGAATCCACAATGTGCAGTGACCACCCAACCTATCCATCCTCTGGGAAGACAGGGTGGTCCACACCTCAGTGAGGGTCCACGAGGAGGTGAGGGTCCCAGCAGACACTGCTTCCATGACAATAACTTCTGTAATCACTGCTAATATTGCAGTCCTCCTGGATTGCTCTTCCTTTTCTCTTGGTGAGTCTAATACTGCTATCCCCCAAAGCATAGCTGTCTTAGGGTTTCTCAGACAGATATACTACTACTTCATTTTGCCTGCTCATTCATCCACCCAACCATCCAGTAAACATGTAATGGAAACGTACTATGTGCCGAGTATTTTGGTAGATACTAGAGATACCATCACTAATAACCTTCCCTTAAAGCATTTGTAGTCTAATTTATTTGTACCTTTGAAAATGTTCTTTTTATTGATCATTTCTAAAACACTTGAGAGAGGCATGATGCTTTCCTTCTCTGTCTTCGAGATGAAAGCCTTTTCCAGTCACCTGAGCCCAGCTGTTTCTGCTCTCCCCTCCCCCTTCCTCCACTCCCAATTTCTGCAGCTCTACATTCTCACCTCACTACGCAACTCAGGGAACGACCTTCA
Organism: Dinomys branickii; assembly: GCA_004027595.1. NCBI lineage: Eukaryota > Metazoa > Chordata > Mammalia > Rodentia > Dinomyidae > Dinomys > Dinomys branickii. The sequence continues at coordinate 39,084 of PVLD010007521.1, forward strand.
GTCTCTGCTATTCTGTCACATGGAAATGAAATCACAGCTCCTGAGGTCCCCACTGTCAGTTGCACAGGCACTTGTGCAATAGATGACTTCGCAGAACCCAAAGGACTCCACTTCCCCTGGTCAGAGAGTCACACATCCCATACCCACTGGACTTCAGAGCTTTTCTCCAGGGAAACTACACTCCCTCCCCTCCCCCAACCCTGATTTCAGGGTAGAATGGGAAGTGTGTACCTGGTCTTTAGCCCCAGGTCCTGGCACACAACTTCTAAGGCCCGTGGGATCACCTGAGTGATACACAGGTACGAGAAAAGGAGTATTATTTTTGTTCAATTACACCTGAGTTCAGGCTGGTAAGATGACTCCTGGTGGACTTTAGGGAGCTTCAGGACAAAACCTGGTGGTAGCCACAGGAAAGAGCCATGTGCAGGGAGAAAGGGAATTTTCTGCAGCCCTGCCCTCAACCTTTGGGGGGACAGGAGATGGAGATGACCTAAGCTCCAATAACCAATGATGAAATCAACAGCGACGATGACAGTTTTCCCTCCAGGAAAACTCAAGTCGGTGCACACAGGGAGCTGGGAGGGAGATTCCAGACCCCTCTCCTGCACCTGCCACCTGCAGTGCACCCTTTTCCTTGATCCTAAGTTAGATTCTTTATAATAAACCAGTCATTTAAGTAAAGTGACTGTGAGTTCTCTGAGTCATTCTAACAAATTAATGACCCTGAATAGATATTTCAGGAACTCCATAATGAGCAAGTCAGAAGCCCGGAAGTCTTGGGCCGAGTAAGTGCCTGCCTGGCAAGTGCAAGATCCTGAGTTCAATTCCCAGAACCAAAAAGAAGTCCAGAAGTCCATTTGCATGTGGCCTCCACAGTGCAGAAGTCTTATCAGCCCAGGCTCTTAGCCTATGGGATTTCTATGGACTCGAGTGGGCAGTATCAAAATTGAACTCCACCCTGGATGCCCACCTGGTGTCTCGAAGAGTTAGAGAACTGGTTGTTGGTGTGGAGAAACCCAGAGTTTTGGTGTTGGACATGTTAACAAAACAGATCACAAACCCACTCAATCTGCAACGGCCAGAACAACTCGGGTGCCCTCTACCCCCAAAACTCACTCTGACAGCCTGCTAGACAAAAGGGGATAATCACTTATTCTATGGAAATATAACCCTTGCAATCTGGTGGGGCTTGTTTATGTTGACAGGCAGAACTCATACAATCAAAAAATGAATTAAAGTGACTAGCAACTAACGATGGTAATTGTCCAAGCAGGATACTTTTTTCAATACTGAGGTAGCTTGCTGGGCGTGGTGGCGCACGCCTTCTCTCTGGTAGCTCTGGTTTTATCTTTACAATTGAAATCTAGCAAAGATCTGCCATTAAAAAATACAATCCCAATGGTTAAAAAAAAAATCCTTTATTGTCGCCTAATTTATGTCATGGCACACTTAAAGCTTTTGAGAGTTCTGTAAGAGTAGAAGAAATTCCGCAGAGGTGAGAAAAGGAAAATCTGCATAGCAAATTTTTAGGCTATAAAAAACAGAACTAGGACAAGGCTGGGCATGGTGGTGCATGCCTGTAATCCCAGCACTCTCAGGAGGCTGAGGCAGGACAGCTGCATGTTCAAGGCCAGCCCAGGCTACATAGTGAGCTGAAGGGTAGCCTTGCACGGCGAGACCCTCTCTTGAAAATAAAACAAAGCAAAACAGAATTAGGACATAGAGTCACACAACATCTTGATTATTCCTCATGTGATACTTAACAAAATGAACTCTGGATAATGTTAAAGAAAAGGAATGGTAGAATGCAAGTGAACCTTTTGGTTTGCTTAACAGACTGAAAGGCAACTGCTGAAGAGTATCCTTTGGGGAGGAGGGTGGGGAGATCCCAGCTCTACGCACAGAAGATTCAATGGAATCTGTGTGGAGAAAACAAGGCCTTGTACCCCAGCCTGGACCTACACAGGTGTAGGAGCCTCACACTGCCCAGCTCTCTGTGACCACAGGAAACGGGGACAAGGAACCTGCCCACCAAGCCCCTAATGCCAAAAGCCAACAGGAAGCCTCACCATCTCCTAAAGAACCGCGTCCACTCCTACCAAACCCAACTTCAGCCCTCTTTCTCCTTTCCAAAGACCCCACAGCCACACAGCCCAATCAAAGTACCAACTGGTGCCACTACACCACAGTGCATGGGCCCACTCAAGAGACAGGAATGGTGCTCCCTGACTGTGTCCCCAATCACACTCTTCCTGAAAGTTTCTTCCACAGGTGGGTATTGTCCCCCACTCTGTCCAGAACATGTGTCTTCCCGCCCCACTGGACTCTAAGGTCCGACAAGGCAGGAGTCACCCTGTATACTTCTTCAGGGCCCAAGTCAATAGCAGCCCCAACACCCAAGAGCGCTTGGAAAGACACTGAATGCATCCTGTTAGTTCTCAAAATAACGCCACAGGTGTGCATGACCACCATATTCCAGTTTTACAGACAAGGAAACAGACTTATAAATGGTGCTGGAGGCCAGAGTCGACAGTAGCTGTGCCAGGATTCCCACTGAGCTCCGTTTGATGCCAAGGCTAACATCTCCAAATCACACACTGCCTCTCGCCCGGAAGGCACTCTATAAAACCTGCTTAGTGAATAAAAACAGACAACACAAACCCTGGTCTATCCCTTCACTGGCCCTAAAGTTTAATCTTTCCACTTCCTAATTTAAAACAGCTCACCAAGGTGGTGAAGCTGCGAGGCAGACAAGCCGTGACAACTCTGTCAGCCCACACAAACGAGGTGGCTGTGTGGTTCCGTCAGTGCCATACACATGACAAAATATTCCTGTTTTTTACTCCTAGGAACAAGCACATCATGCAGATGGTTTACAATTATTTTCCACTTTTTACTAGGCAAGCCATTTGTGCCTTTATATTTAACAAATGAATATACACACTGAAAAATAAACACAATGATGGAAAGGCTAGTCTGCTTCCTGCATGCATATGTGTGTGCGCGCGCATGTGTGTACGTGTACATGTGTGTGCGCGTATAAAATAAAGCTCCTCTCAAAGAAGCTTAGCACTGTGGTCCAGCGAACCCCCTCCTTTCCTTTACCAACAGCCCCTCCTATAAAGGTTGTGTGGAAAAAAGGAAACCACATAGATCCCTGGTTTGGAATGAAAAATACTCACGGAAGCATTAAGAAGGTCCCCTATTGAGCTGGTTTCCAATATTTAATTACTATAATTATATTCATACATACTCAATCACTGTTTTCTGATGAGGTTGGCAAGGAGATAGAAACTTGGTGTTTTACTCTGAGTTTAATGCACTTGTTTTTATGCTTACTCTGACAGCTTGCTGGGGGCATGCTGGAGGTAGAGTCGGGTAAGCTCTAAAGGCGGTGACAATGAAAAACAGCTCCCTGTGGATGTGACGAATATGGAGGGAGGTGAGGCCAGAACCACCTCCACCAGGAAGAGGAATCATCCAAGGAAAGCAGTGTGGTCCCCAAACAGGGAAACCTGGGCCACCAACCACCCTCCCACTGCACGCTTCCAACAAGACTTTCAGCTTTCAAAATATGGGGCTGGGTGGGGGAGGCCACAGCCGCCTGATGTGAAAGCCCCTTTCAGTGTTCCTGCAAGTCTCCAAGTCAAGGAAAGAAATCAACACCCAACCATGCAAAGCACACTCCAGGGCGACCTTGGCAGGCTGAGAGTAGTGATCAACAACAGAGCCGGTTCTCCGCCTAGGAGAGCACTCCTGGTGAAAGGCACCACTGTGAACCACGCGGCAGAAAGTCAGCAGTTTCTCTGGGAATTTGCCATCTTCCTGCATAACAGGTGAGCAAACCAGAAGAGGTGGCAGATGGGAAGGGGTAGGGCATGGCAGAAGCCAGGCCCAGGCGGCTATGGGGGTGTCAAACCACAGCAGCCAGGCCACAGAGACCAGGAGTGTGAAGCGTCTGAATAAACCAGAAGCAGCTGTGGGAAGTTCTGAACCAATTAGGGAAAAAAAATCAAAATAGAGCACTTGATTCAACTGCAAGGAGGCCTCATGAACTAGCAATCAAAGGAGTGCAGTGGCTCTAGGCCTTGCTCTGATGGCATCAATGGCACAGGCTCCTACGACGGGTAGAACCAAGTTATGTACAATGACTGCCCTGTGTGAGACTCCTAAGAAGAGGACCCAAGTCAGATCCACCCAATGGTTCCATCTCCCCTCTCAGGAAGGCTACCAGACTAACTACTCTGCTCAGCGCATCTAAAGAAGGGCCTCCTAGAAACTCAGATAAACTTGGTCACTTACGCTCCTCCAGAAAGACCTATTGTTTTAAACCCAAAGTAACTAGCAAATAGGGCCATGTGAAATTTTCCTTGCTGAAAGTACAAATGATAAACCCTCCTAAAAGAATTGCTTCACTATAATTCTTCATGCAAATCAGTCATTGCCTCATTCCAGATAGTGCATTGGTTGATACGACATATTTTGACAAATTTGCTACAGTATTTTTGGCCAACAAACATGAGTCTCTGAAGAGAGACAATGATACACATAGCTGACCCCACTTACCACATTAAAGTACAAAGCAAGATTGCAGACATGCAAAAGTTTCATTAATTCCATATCTAGGTATTGCAACTATTCCTGAACTGTGGAGAGAGGTCTCAAAAGAGTGTGGGATGCACAGAGTGTCATAGGAAGATTCAAGGAACCAGGTCTTGCATAACTGGTGAGTCCCTGTCATTTTGTGTCTGGCACTCTGTGAGATTTCTGTGTTGACTCTGTTGTGTCTGCTTGAACCGACTTGTATACCTTTGGCTTCATTTGAAAATATTGATCTGTATGCAGTTGGTGCTTAGTAGGACATGTCACGGTAGCTATCTGCTCAATGAGTTTTAAAAGTGACGCACAGGGCTAACTTCACCCAAACAGCTTTGTAATTCTCTCTGCAATCACCTACTTTGCTAGGGCAGGGAAATGGAAATTATTTCAAAAAATGGAAAAAGTGTGATTTAAGTAACTCAGATGGCTCATTTCCCTTGGGAACAGGGCAGTTAATAACTTTTCAGGAACCAAGTAAGTAGTGCCTGACCTCTATTAGTTATGTAAATTTAGCAATACGATTAACTAACAGAGAAGTGTCCTAGCCAATGCCAGTGAGCATCAGGGAATTCCAAATGGCTGAACTGTCTGTATTTCCTTCACTGTGGTGCTCGGAATTTTCCTGAGTGGTCAGTGGACACAGAAAAGTCCAAATCCAGCACAGGAGAGGCGGTTTGGAGGTGTCTAGTGTGGCCATTTGGAAGTCAAACGTTGACACATGGAGGCTTGATCCGAAGTACGGTATTAATTCCTTCCTTGTTGCTTTCACAGTATACCTTAACCCTTCCCTCTGCAAGCCTTATTCTCCTGGTCACCCTTAATTCATACAGGATCTAATCTTAGGAAAGGCACACACAGCCACACCACAAACAGCTGTGAGCCCTGGGGACACTGGCGGGTCAGGTGCTACCCTGCCCTGGGAGGCCTTTCCCAGCTGCAGCAGCAGCTCAGCTCCCAGCTGCAGCAGCAGCTCAGCTCCCAGCTGCTCCATGGGCGCCATCCTCTCTCTACACCAGTGCCAAACCACTAAAACACCCCCCAAGGGGCCCAAGCCTGCAGCCAGCTCCCGGCTTCCACCACAAGATCCAGCTTTGTCAAAGGCAAGACTGTTTTTGTAACCAGAGTATATATTACCTAAGTATCCCTAGAGCAGTATTTATTTCTTTTTCTCTTCCTTGCCCTAACAAACACAGCCCTGAGAGAAGCAATTGAAAGCAAAAGTTTATTTCCATCTTGGATCCCACTTTCACCAAGAAAGTAAATGCAAGGCACAAGCCCACACCCCTACCCAAATCCAAACAGGAGCCCAAGCTTTCCTGGTGTATGAGGGAAACCAATTTTCACAGTAGCAACCAACATGTGAAAATACTTTTATTGCAAAATTGAAGAGTATAGCTTGGCAAATACTTGCTGGCATGCTAATGTGAGTAATTACACAGGTGGTTGTGCAAACGCTGAACTCATGCTTCAATTTGGCAGAAGTATAAACATTTCTAGGATACTTTGCAAGGTTCAATTATCTAGATCTGCTTGTTTAATTTCCTTTCCCTCTCAAAGAGCTCCCCAAAGTCGATCATTTTCCGTCGGAAAAGTCACTCCTAGAAGCACATTCTAAGTAGGGGTGAAAGGGACACATTTGTACTACACTGACTCAGTCACTTCCAAAGGAGCACCTTACCAATAATGTGTGCATACGGGACCACACTCTCGTGTCCTGTAAAAGAGCTGTTGCTCCTTCTTCATGCTCAAAAACATTCATTTCCTCAGACAGTATCTGTTACGCTCCTTTGTGTACTAGACACTACCCTAAGGTGCAGAGGATACAGCAGTCAGCAAAATAACTGAAATCCTCTGCACTTCAGAGGTTTACATTCTAGCAGGAAGAGAACAACATACAGCCATGAAAAGACAACACAGGGCACTTCAATGCCCACCAAACTGGGAGGGAGAAAGACACAGTGAAAAGGATAGAGTGCGCATAGGGTATTGCAATTTTAAATATCAGGAAAAGCTCAAGGGAAAGGTAATACTGTGTGAGATCTGAAGGGAGATAAGGGAGTAAACTAAACCATGTAGAAATCTTGGGAAAGGGTCTTCCATGCAGAGAGAATGGCTAGGTCAAAGATGCTGAACAAAGAAGTGGGGAGGTGTGTCAATGATCCACAAAAATTCACCTTTTGCCATTCCCTAACCTTATTAAAACTGCATCCTATACGGAAGTTTCAAAAGGCTTATTTTCTACTACTGAATTTTCCTTTACATATATAGCATGTGGCACGACTGTGATTCATAGTAGTAACAGGCGTATTCTGCTCCCTCCTCCCACTCTTGTTGGCAGTGGGTTCGGTCCCCAGGGCTCTGGGGTATGTTTAGCACCACAGCAACTGAAGCTGGTAGGCTATGTACTACACTTGAGTAAGCAGCAAGCCAAAAATGCCTACATAAGGGTTGAAGAAAAGGTACACAAAAAACCCTATCTTCCCTACACAGCAGCTATACTCAGCACCTGTACCACGGTGTCAAGGTGGTGAAGGTGTCCGCACAGAAAACTCTGACCAGGACCAAAATAGAGCTGGACCAAAAATACACCAATCTCTGGCCTTAATGTGACCTAATCCTCTTTCTCAAAAGTTAAGATAGGGTCTCTAGCTCAGAGGAAGAGTTCTTGCCTGCCTCCTCGAGGCCCTATGTCCATTCCCCAGCATCACCCCCCACATACACACACACACACACACACACACACACACACTAAAAATATATAAAAAAAAGAAAAAAAACATACAACAGAAAGAACCAAGAATGCGAATGCTCCAAGGAAGGACAGAGCCAGGGGAAAAGAGCCACATCTGAGAGTAAGATGTATCTGGACTCCCTCCTGGTTCCTGTTCACCCGGCATCCCAGTCCCCTAGCTGTGCAGTCATGGGCACACCCCTATACCACTCATGAAAAGGACTTCATGATCCTCACTTGTAGGACTGTTGCAAAGATTGGAAGTGGAGTTAAAAATAGCCAACATGTTAAAAACCAATCTCAAAATGTTACATACTCTATGATTCCATTTATAGAGCAGGCTTGAAATAACAAAATTATAGAGATGTAGAATTAGTGGTTGTCAGAGACTGGGCTTGGAGGGAGGAGGGAAGGAGCTGGCTACTGTTATAAAAGGATACACTTGGACCCTTGAGATGGAACTGGTTCTGTAACACGTGGTTGGAAACACAAGAATTTCCATGTGATAAAACTGCACAGAACTAGACACACACACATATATATATGCACACAAGTGTAGGTTACTATTGAATTTCAAAAAGCAACACTGTAATATTGTTGCATAACATGTTCCTGTTTGGGGGAAACTGAGTGAAAGGTATACAGGATTTCTATGTTATTACTTACGGCTCTGTGCTGATCTACAATTATCTCAAATGAGTGTTGATCTCATCAACTTACAAAGAAACTTTCAGACATATTGTGAAGTTCGTAAATGACATATTGGTCAAGTTATCCTCTCATTTACATAGCAAATGAGTAATTCCTATTTTCCAATAATGAAATTCTAGAGGAAATGCCCTTCAAAATTTGAATAAAACCCAGGGAAAATGCAAACACTGTGTATCAGTCACGTTTCTCATGGCTGGGACAAGTACCCAGCACCCAGCACCCAGAACTTACAGGACAAGAGGTTTAATGTTGCTCACAATTTCAGAGGATTCAGTCCATGGTAAGCTGGCACCAAGGTGCGAACATCACGGCCGAAGAGTATGGCAGAGCAAAGACGCTTAGTTCACAGCAGCCAGGAAGCGCAGCAGAGGAGCAGTCCCAGAGAGGGAGGGGCCAGGGACCGGACACAGATCCCCAAGGCTCGGCCTCCACGACCCTCTCAGACACACCCGAAAATGTGCTATACCAGTCCCGGGGATAGATCCCAAGACAGTCAAGCTGACACAATCGAGCTTAACCACCACACACTGCTTATATAAGTGACAGAGAACCATACAGACAGGAATCCATTTACCACAGTTTCAAAAGTTTTCTGTCCCTGAAAAACAACTACAACACACCAATATTTAAAAAAAAAAAAAAAACTCAAAAACAATTTTTTTGTTCTATAGTCTAGAACAGCATTTGCCAAACAGTTGTCCATGAAACAGTAATTCCCTACAATGCACCAAAATAAATAAATAAAGCAAAATGAAGGATCACTTGTAAATTTGGGAAATGCTGCCCTGTAGGAGCTCCAGTAAAAAAAAAAACTTCACCTACCTCATCTTCCTCCAAATTCACTTCTTTGAAAGTCAATTTCTCATATTTACTGCCATCATCAGAAATGCCCTTGAATCTAAAATTTTAAGCCATTCCACATCAGTCAGGTACTGACTACCTTATTTCTTCACCCACTGTGCACATTAGCAGACAAATAAGTGGTTTTTCTATGGCTGGGGCAATGGGTTTTTTATTTTTGTTGTTGAGTTTGTTTTGTTTTGTTTTGTTTTGTTTTGTTTGAGATACGTCTCCTTGTGTAATGCACCCTGGCATTGAGCTCACTATGTAACCTACACTGGCCTTGAACTCAGGGCATCCTCCTGCCTCAGTTCCCCGAGTGCTGGGATGTACAGGCTTGTGCCACCAGGCCCGACTTGGTGTAGTGGTTTGAACTATTGGTGGTCTTAAATAAATGACTGCTAAGTTGGATTCAGTGCAAGTCACTGTAAGATGACAACCCTAGCTAACATGAGCATGACATTCACTGCCTTACTTTTTAGTCTCTCAGAGGAAAAAGCCAAAGCATTCTTTCTGTAAGATTCAGAAACTTTCAGGTCCAAAGTTTTTTCATTATGCTGGCAGTCTTCAGCCTGAAGGGCAGCCACTCACAGCCAGTTTACAACCTGAGAAGATTAAAGCAGTTTGAAGAACAAGAGCATGACCAAAACTACCCCTTCTCAAAACTTAGAGGTTCTAAACTCCTCCAGCAGCACAGTAAGCCTTTCACACCAAAAACAGGCAAGGTTTTAACTGCAAGTATTTCTGCAAGAGGTTACCGAAGTCATTTTCATGAGGGAGACATAAAGTTAAAGTCATGTAAATTAATACCAAAAATCAAATACTTTGCTGACATCCAGGCTTGAATGGAGGTGGAAAAGAGAAAGGTGAAGACCATGAGGCCTAGGGAGAAGGACAGGAAGAAACACAAAACTAATTTCACTTACCTCACAAATCCATCCAAGCCAAATACACTGCTTCACAATTATACCTCTCCATTTACAGGAACAAACACCACAAATTACAGAACCATGAAATAAATGAAAAATTTTGCTACACATTAGAGAAAAATCAGTAAAAAAAAAATGAGTAAGAAAGAACAAGGGGTCTCTTTTTCATGAAAAGCATTTGAGGAAAACTTCAAAATCAGCTCAATTACACACAGATCTCAAAAGAAAAATTTATCAGGAGCCCCTGAAATACTAAAAGAAATCTCAACAAAGAAGGGCTAGGAAAGCACACTCACTGGGCACCCACCCAGGGCTTACTCGTGCATTCTTAAGAAGATTTCCAACATGCTTGAAAATGAATGGTTCTCAGATAAAAACCTCAACTGAACCAGGAAAGCCTTGGCTTCCTGAGAACTCCTACTCTTCAAAGTTGCTATGTACAACTCGGGGGTGGTGTGGACATTTCAGTACAGTTAATAATCCCAAAATCACAAGCACATGTCTGTCAGCACATCCGTTCCTCAATCTGAATCAAGCTGAGCTTTGTCACAACTCTTCAAGTGAGGGAAGATTCCAGCTGGGGCATCTGTGCTACACCCTTCCAACACGGTCCCCGTCTTTCTCCACAGCCCCTGCAGAGCCACTGGGCCAAACCTGCCTCTAGGACACAACGGTTTGAGCAGTGTTGACCTTAGCTGTCCCCACCTTCTCCTTTTACTGGTTCAGAAAATATGACAGAGGAAAAAAATAAGTATTTTGGAAAAAAAAAATTTAATCTTTCTGGTAAAAAAATTTTAATCTTTCTGAGCTGAATTTCACATAATGGAAAAAGTGGTATGGTTTAGGAGAGATGTCAGTGAGTCTCTGGAAATTAAGGCCTAAAGAAGTTAGAGATAAGAAAGTCAATAGAAAATTAAGAATGTGCCTGCTGAACGTCTGAGTGGTCTGTGAAGGCTTTCCCTATGGGGGGCTCAGATACCTTTTCAATTCCCTCTCCTCAGTGCAAAGGGTTCTTTTTTCTTGAAGAAACAGAAAGTCAGTCTGCCTCTCCTTCCCTCTTTCCCTCTTCCGCTAGTACACACAGGAAACTGTGACTTTCCCAAATTTCTTTTTTAAAACAAAGGGAGGGGGGAAGCCCAGATATGAGCATTCCTAACCCAATGCTGTGTTAAGTGGAGTGCAGTTTGCGAACACATGAGTGGGAAGACAATGAACAATGGCTGTGCTGTGCACACCTGCCCCGTCCCTGGGAAGGCTGCAGGAGGTTGCACCTGGCAGCCCCCCACCTGGACACTGATGCACCTGCAAAGCGACCGCCCCACCTGGCCAGCAGCAGTAAAGCATCTTTTCATTCCTTTAATATGATTAAATTCATTTAGGCCAATGGCATCATGTTCAAAAACAAGTTAAACTTTTTCCAATTTGTTTAAAAAAAAAAGAAAGCAGGAAAGTCCTCTGATTTTCATAAAAGCCTAAACTACTGAGCCAGGTGAGACCAAACATTTCATTTATACAGCGAGAAATACCGTAGCAACTGACCTGAATCCTCGGCCTCAGACATAGAAAGGGGAAAATGTGCCCTCACGGGCCTCCTGGTTCCCCCAGAGTGCCCATCAGCACATGCAGAGGAAATGATTCCCACTCCAGCTTCGCAGCTGCAATTCAGCAAGGGGGGCAAGCTCAGGGTGGGAAATTAGCATGCCCCCGGAGCAGCAGGCGGCTACCACAGACCCATATGCATCCACCTGCATCGAGCCTTGCTCTGCATGTTTATCTCTGAACCCTGGGCCCGCTCAGTGGCTGCCACTTCTGTCTACTGAGGTCCAGAATATCCTCATTAATAGGCAGGATGCGCCTCAGTGACCGGGGTAAGCCAGTGATCAGAGAAGCATGAATCTGTGAATAGTCCAGCCCCACCACACGCCAGCTCACCCTGCAGGCTTCCAGCAGCAGGGCTGAGCAGGTGTCCAGAAGAATCAGCCAGTCCAAGCCCTCCTGCTGCCCTGGCTGGCCAGCATGGCCAGTCTTAGCCATAGTGGCATCCACAGACCTCAATCTGGCAGGATAAGCCAACAGGGTGCTTCCTTCACAACACACAAGAAGCCTGTGACCACAACCCCCAGCATCCATCCTGAAACAGAAGGACAACCCCTGATGCCAACAGTAACTCTACACCAACCACACACTGCCGTCCACTAGCACTGGTGGCCAAAACTGGGCTAAATGATCAGTATGCTGGGCCACAACAACTACATAATAAAAGTGCCATCATATTTCTGCAGTGCAGTAGACACATTCGCACAGTCACTGTGCCCACTCAGGTCGATCCTTGAGTCGCTCTACTTCTGAAACGGTGCACATGCCAAGTCCCTGCCTTGGGCAGTGCACATCTACTCACTGCCACTGTCTGCTGGGGGCCAGACTCAGGTACAGGTTCTCACACAGCAGGCAGCAACCAGCCACCTGTGCTTACTGAGGAGGCGCAGCCCCTCCTTATGATGGGACAGTGCTCCACGGCAGACCATCACAGGGAAACATGGCTGGGAGAAGACCAAATAGTATTTCCCCCTAAGAGAGGACTGTTCCATGGCCTCTGTGAGAAAAGTCATCATTTCCACTTCCCATGGCCTGGAAATACTGCAACATATAATAGGCAATGCTTTAATTTGTGCTAAAAGTGCAAAGAATCCAAGACTGGACAATTTCTGAAGAAACTTATCAGGCCAGTTTTGAAATTTTATTTCTGAAAATTCCTGACAGCTGAGAAGTCTAAGGTCAAAGTGCAGAGGGCCCAGGCTGCACCCTTGACTGGAGGCAGTCAAAAGGACAAAAGAGGAAGACAAACTAGGAAGTCAGCTAAGCTTCGTCACAGGGCCTTCATTCAGGAGCACAGGAGGAGCACCGGGACGTAAGCCCCACCCAAAGGTCCCCTTCACGCCGTCACAGTGGTGATGCCTGAGCTTTGGAATGGACACATTCACACCACAGCAGGTAACATTTTATTGGGTCAACTAATTTTTCAGTTTGAAAACTTTATCACTACATGCAATACAATCTAACCCTTCGACAATGAACAAAAACCTATATACATATTTTTATACATCACATGAAAAAACCTCCCTTACCTTCATATTCCCAGTTCTCCTCTACTGCCTATCTAACATGACCAGAAACGAAAGGACATGATAATTACAATGCTTCACTGAGCAAGGAAATCTGCCTTTATTCCATGGAGGAAGAAAATCTCAGGCAGCCTGACACTGAGGTATTTAAGGCAACAGCCAACACTCAATACAAACTGTATGCACAATTTAGTTCACAAACAACTGGCCCATGCATTAGTTTGGCCAATATTAATTAGATATTAGTTTTTACTACAAAAATGTTTATTTTTAAGACGGGTGTGATGGCTCATGCCTGTAATCCCAGCACTCAGGAGGCTGAGGCAGGAGGATCAGTGTCAGTTCCATGCCAGCCTTATCTACAAAGCGAATTCAATCAAGGCCAGCCTGAAGTACATAGTGAAACCTTGTCTCAAAAAGACAAAAACAAAAGTTATTTTAATGCATACTGCTATAGTACTCCTTATATGTGCTCACATAAAACCTTAACAGATAAAATTTAAAACTCTGAGGTGATCACCCCTAGAAATGTGAAGTAATCACAGGTATTCCATCAAAAAGTACACCTGCCACACGTCCATCCCCAGAAAGCAAAGCTAAAATAGTTGTTCCTTCATGTAGTTTGTCACCTACTTGTAGGAAAAGTACTTCTTACATAGCTCAGGTTTCTTCTTCCACTGGTCAAAAGAATTACTCAAAACTCTGAACTAGAAAACATATCCCTAAGATATTATAGATAGTATGCAAGACCTTCTCAAGACTCAGTAAATATTTAAAAACTACAATAGTAGCATCACTGATATTTTGGTGCCTTTAGACCATGTGAGCTTTTGTAGTTGCCTTGCTTTTCCTGGTTTTAAAAAAAAAATTGACAACCATCATCCCCAGTGGGAAATCCCAATTATCCGGCTTGATTTGGTGCACTCTAGAGGAGAATCTTTCTGAGAAAAACTCAAGTAACAGACTTTCTTTAACTCTTAGGCTGCCACAAAAATAACAGCATAAGCTACTCTCAGCAGATAACCCCACTGAAGCAAGCCACTGTGAGGTAGGGACCCAGCCCACCTGCAAAGACAAAGCTACGGTTAAAGCCTCCCTGAAGAGGGTTCCATTTTCTCACCACCGTTTACTAAAAGCCTGCACAGAAAGTCATCGTTCCTCAAGGAGGTCAGCTGGTCAGAGAAGAGACTGCCAGGATGCTCACCTGGTAAACACAACTTAATGACTAATTCATGAGTTCAAGAAACCACATAACTCTAGCAAAAAAAAAAAAAAAAAAAAAAAGCCCAATTAAGTCAAAACTCAGTAGCACCCAGCATCTGTGATTCTGCTCCAGCAGGAAAGGACATGGCTGTTGCAAGGCATGAAGAACTAACGGAGCTACCATACTGGATGGTGGGAGGAAGAAGTGCCAGGAAAAACACCCTCACACATCTCTCCAGTCTGGGACCTTGTGCTAAACTGGGAGAGTATTTTTGGCTAAGTGACTCTCTGGGGTTTATACCTTGTCATCCAAGAGCACTCACCGCCCCCACACAGTTCCTCTCTTAAACCAAATCTCTGGTTTTCCAAACTCACCTCTACTTAAATGCCCACCTAATGAGCTTATAAAGGCTATAATTCAATTCCAGCAAACTCCCTGAATGAATGGCTGGCTACTGTCTTAGAGGACGAAAACCACAAAAGAGACCTGTCTTGACTCACATGAGAGCATTTTGTGAGAGGGGTAGGAGCAGCAGGGTGGGCAGTGAGCAGACATGTATGTATGACGTGCCACGGAAGCCACTCAGCTGACGGGATGGAAAAGTTCGGGAGGTCTGGGGCTCAGCACAGCAAACATACTTTGTGCTGCTGAGCAATACACTTAGACACAGTTAAGGAGCCCGGGTGCGGTGTGGTGGTGAAGCACTTGCCTAGCATATGCAAGGCATCATTAAAAAGAAAAGTAGTTAAGCCATTGAATTGCATGTGATTTTTACCACAGTGAAATGTTTTTAATTTTTAAAAAGGGCTATTCTACAAACAGCAGCCTCCCACACTGCAACAGGTCAAGATGACAGTAAGTCTTAGACACTTACTCTGAGAGGGTCCGAGGCCCTTCCTAGCTTATGGGCTGGACTGCAAACAAGAGGAAAGCAGTATTCCTGCATGTTTTGTCTAAGATACAAGGACAGAGGAGGGCATCCAAGCCACTGGAATTCCCTTTCTTAGCTCATTCACATGGTCAATATATCAGAAGCATCTAGGACATTTGTGAGGACTGTGGAATTCAAAATAGTAAATCCCAGCGCTGGAAGTTTTGGAGGTGACATGCTCACTCTCTGTTTGTGGCCCCACCTTGGACTCGGCTGTGGGACTCACCCGAGAAGAGAGTGTTGGGGTCCAGATACCCATCCCTCCAGAGTATTTGGAAGAGTATCTGCCAGCAAACCTGCCAACTTGGTCAGGAAGACCTCACACCATTATCCATAAAAAGTGTGGGAGAGAATGTCCAGGTAAATTCCAAATGACTTAAGTAAGGTCCATGAATAGAAGCCTTGGGTATTAAATTCCACTTGTTGTAAGGGACCACTGTGACTGGTCCAAATGGTTACAGATCTCTTATCCCAGAGCCCCAATCAGCAGGTCACACCATCAGAAATGTTGGTGGAGACAGCTTTGATTAGGTGGAACACCAGGCTTAGGTCCTCCCCAGGTCAGGCTCCCATAGTATGTCAGCAACGTCCAGTACAAAGAGAAAACCTGAACACATTTTGTCTTTTCATTCCACCGGCCTCGATGTGTTGATTTTTATTATCACAATGATGCCCTATCTCTAGGCTCGGGCCCATGCTGAAGGCTGAAGCAGCTGAAAACAGGAAAGGGGCAGCTCCTATCTCATGAAAGCAAAATTGTTCCAGAAAGCTGTGGCAGATGCCGCTCTGGTCTAATCAGCCAGGGCAAGTCATATGGGCACCTTGAGACCAGTTTCTCAGCCTTAGCTTCTCTGACATTTGGGGCCAGATAATTCTTCTATCTGTTCATTATAGATGTTTATCAGCAGCCCTGGCCTCTATTCACAAGACGCCACTAGCACCCCAAACCCAACGGTGATGATCAAAAATGTTCCATGGTGGGCATTGTAACACACAGCTATAATCCCAGCACTGAGGCAGGAGGATAAAGAGTCCAAGGTCAGCTTGGGTGACTGAAGGAGGCCCTAACTCTAAAAAAAATTTTTTTTAATTTCTGTGACAAATATCCACTGCAAGACAAAACTACCCCCAGCTGAAAACTGCTCTTAGACTGATGATCCTCAGAAGAAGAACAGTGTGGTGAACAGGGCAGGGTCAGCCAGCCAACTTCAACCTGAACAAATTCCCCACACCTGTTTGCTAAATGCTTTTAATAAGTTTACTCACCATTGTGTTAAGTATTTTGAAAACTTTTAAAGAAAAATATATAGGTCCCCCTCCCATCTTAGAAGCACTGACGATAAAGTTTGGAATATCACAATTGATCCATCCGAAACAATCGGGAAAAATATACTGAAAAGGGCTGGTTAACCTACAGTGACAAACAAGATATCTCTCAGTTGGTCCTGATCAAGGGGAGAAAAAGCACACAGGAATGCAGCCTGGACTCCTTAATGGAAGTGTCACTGCAGAGCCGCACATATGTTTGAAGATGAGAAATATTTAGACAGGTGGCAGGAGAAAAGGAAAACAACACAAACAAAGATCAGAAAGCAAGCAGTTAAAGAGCAAGATCTGCTCAGTGGGCCCAGCTTCTCACAGACTCAGGGCTGGACGGTCTGGGCTAGTCTGGGACAGTGGGCGAGCCCACTCACCTCTCCCTAGGGATTTATCACCTGGGTGACTGCAGGGCTGCTGAGAGGATCAAATAAAAGCAACTCATTTTTAAGCTTATCTGGCACATGGTACGCAATCAATCACTTGTTAGTTCCTATTTTTATACTATATTGGTATGTTAGACACAGCATACACAGGTCATAGAAAGCATGATCAAAGTATACAGTGACTGCTTACATTTGTAAAGATCTATTACAATAAAAGACACATTGCCCTTCACCCCCCTCAAAAAGCTCCCTCTTTGCTTCGAATACACTGATCCCATCCTTCTTACACTGTTCTGAAGCAGTTCTGGAAGTGCTCTTTCATGTCTTTCCGAGATGCGATCAAAAGTACAGGGAATGCCGCTACCAAGTGCCATCCAACAGAAAGGCACACTCAGAAAAATACCAGACTGTCCTTATCCACCTTACTTGCTGCACCTGGCGCCAACTTCTGGCTCTGCCCCAAAGTCAAATCGACCATGAAAGGTAAACGTTTTGAATTCATTCAGAACATCAAGAACAAGTCAGAACACCACAACAAAAGATGCTCACAAAAAAATAGTTCCGGAACTGCTTCAGAAAACAGTAAGAACAACAGGGTACACACACAAAGCAAAAGAATATCTTGAGAGGTAATAGTGGTGATATGTCTTTTACTGCAATACATTTTTTTAAAAACTTACATTCACCTTAGCTTTTTCTGCTCACACCTTTTACAGCAGGTGGCAGAGGGCTCCTGCTAGAAAGCACCTGCCTTATGCTGACAGCTGCCCTGTGACACCCTGAGCAGGATAAAAGAACCTCAAGTTCTTAGGCAAAGCCAGGCTCCTGATAGCCACAAGATGCCAACTAAGCCTCAGACAAGGTGGCAAGAAAAGGTGGTGGCAGAGGAACTTGGCTGGGATTTGCAAGATTTTAAGTGAACTATACGACCAGCATCCACAGTCTGGTTAGTAGCAGACTGTGTGTGTAGGACAAGGGGTTTGAGCTCCCCACATTCACTGTTGCACATGCTTTCGGGCTCAGGTAGACATCTGTAGGGAACAGAGACCTGCTCTAGAAGAAGCAGTTTTATTAACGATTTGAAGAGTTGACTATGGAAAGGCGTGGGAGACACCAAACGTGCTTCTGGTAGCAGAGATGTGAGTAGGGCAGGAGAACAACTAATGTAGTATCTTTAACAGATAAAACAAAGTAAAGTACCCACTTGTGCCTTCTTATCTCAAGACAGACTACACTTCACCATCTGGGTCCCAGGTTCTCAGATTCTGGGTCCCAATTCTCTGACACCCAATGCAGAAGAGATAAAGACCACACAAAACCACCACTCCTGCCTGGTACCCTACACTGCAGTTGTTGTTTTCTTAGTCATTAACTCACACAGGTCCAGGTTAGACACGCTAATCTTACGCTTTCATAGGCACCACAGATACCTCATGTTAAGTGTGAAGATAACCTGGAGTTCGAAGGCAGAAATAAATCCCCTGGTACCCCGTGTGTGCCTGGAAACCACAAGGATCAAGAGAGAGAAGCAGAAGAGGTCACTACTCAGCACGTGGCTTTAGAGACTGGGCCCCTCATCACAGGGTCCATTGGTTTTCTTAAGTCGTTTACTTGGTAAATACAATGGCTAGCCATATATGCTTCCAACTTGTGTAAAAATTCAAGATATCCAACGCTTTCTTAAACATTTAGCCCACTGCCGGGTTGTAACAAATAATGAATTATCAACATGCTTGAATGACATGCTTCCAATAAAACCTATGTCAGAGTTGTGGAGGTACATGCCTGTAATCAACAAGCATGAATGACATGCTTCCAATAAAAACTATGTCAGAGTTGTGGAGGTACATTCCTATAATCCCAGCTACTGGGGAGGCTGATAGAGGAGGATCTCAAGATCAAGCCTAGTCTGGGCAACTTACTAGCAAGACACTGTCTCAAAATAAAAACATAAATAAAAAGGCTGAGGATGCAGCTCAGCATAAGGCCCTGGGTTCAATTCCCAGTACCAAAAAAAAAAAAAAAAACCTATGCAATGATATGAAGGGAAAAAAATCCACTTATAAATTTTCTAGCAATACACAGGCCAAAAAAGGCAGATTCTAGGGATAGACTAGTTTCTAGCACACAGAAATGAAAGATGAGGGATATATACATAGATTTATCTATAGATAGATATCAAGAATACACACACACACACACACACACACACACACACACAAACAGTAAATATACACACATGATCTACCATATTCTTGACATCATACTTTCCTTAATCTTGGTATAATGGAGTGAATTATCATTGTTCCATATTTTTACAGTGGTCCAAAAGAGGGGTGCTCCCTCCCATTTCTCCTAGATGGAGATAACAGGTATGCCCCCCAATGAACACCCTAAGTCCTACCTAATCCTTTAAGTTCAGGGTTTTGAGTTGTGTTCAAATTTTTAAAAGCTCCTGAAAGGAGGACCCTATCAGCTAATATCCATCTACCATTAAACCTTAGGGACATAAAGGAACTGACAGCATGTTCTGTAGGGAACAGCACAGACCCAAGGTCACAGGGCTAACTTTGCATACACCTGGCTAGAATCTTATCACAGACAAGCCTTGCCCCAAATCCCCTTTCTCCTCAAGGACTTCAAACAATTACTTCAACTCCTTGTCAAGAAAAGCTATAGTCAAGAAACATGGGCAAGAAACTCCTGCTGTTACTCCGATAACCTTGGGCAAACACTGCCAACTCAAGTCCCATACGGCCCGGTCAGGGCCTCAAAGGGTTGCCAAGCTGGCTAGCTTCTCAAAAAAAAGCACACAAATCTGGATTTCCAAGTTCATAGCGTGATTTTTAACTGCCAGCAACTCATAAAACAAGGGCTGATCAAACAATACAGTACTTAAAAATTTTATTACATTAAAAAAGACAGAATACTCGGTCCTCTCCATTGGAACACGCTTATTCCATCATTCCTGCCACTTTCCGAAGCCCTTGCGGAAATCCTCTTTCCTGAGCATCTTTACAAGGTGTGATTGAAATTACAGTAACTGCTGCTGCCCACTGACTTCCAGTGGAAAGGCAGGCTTGAAAACCACTAGTGTCTCCTTCTTTACCAGATCTCTGTCTGTGGCTTCTGGTTCTTCCCCAAAGTGAAAATGACCATGAAAGGTGATGGCTTTGAGTCGAAGCAGGACACCGAGGCAACACAACTGAAGACACAGAGACGCTTCAGAAAGTGGCAACAAGCCAGACACGGTGGCGCACACCTGTAATCCCAGCACTAGGAAGGCTGAGACAAGAGGATCACTGTGAGTTCAAGACCAGCCTGAACTACATAGTGAGTTCAAGGGCAGTCTGAGCTACACAGTGAGACTAACTTCTCAAAAAAAAGAAGCACACAAAATAAAAGGGCAGGGGTGGCACAGTCTGACAACATGTTTGCTCTTATATGAGAATCTACGTATAAATAAATTATTGAATAAAACAAAGGAGAGATGATAGAAAAGTAGAAGGTAGGTGCTCAAGAGTAAGAAAGACGACTGGGGAGAGAAAGAGGAGGTAGAAGGATTGGAAATGACCGAGCCATGTTAGAGGCACATGCCACTTCCCCAAAGTAAGCATTACTATCCCGTATTACAACATGTACTAATTTTTTAAAAGCCAAAAGAAAGGATTTTGAGTATTTCCACCATAAAAAGTGCGGTGTACAGATATGTATGTTTAACCTGATTAAACAGTACACAATGTGTGCATGTGCTGACATGTCACATGGTACCTCTAATACGTAGTTTTTATATATGAGTTAAACTAAATTCAACTTCAGTGAGAAAATGAAAAAGACCCTAAAATAAAATTTTAAAAAAATCACTTTGGGAACCCACCCCGCCCCCTGAAAAAACCTCAGTAAGTGATTTGAAGCAAGAGGGAGTATTTTGAAGGGATACCTGGTCATGTGCCTTTTTTTGTAATAATTTTTTAATTTAAATATTCATAATTTTTATCACATCTGGTAATTAAATCCATCTCTATGTACAACAGCAGCTGGCAATGGGCTTACAAGTATAGTCCCGTCACGGGTGTGGCAGCGTCTGCACCACATCCTCTCTCAGTGCCACCTCTGCTGCCCTCCAGAGGAGCCAAACCTTTCCTGCTGAGACCAAGAGCAGCAGCAAAATCCCAGACAAGGCAGGGCCTTCTGACACCTGGCACCCCGGCACGTCTGCATCCGTAACACATGAGTGACACGACCTCACTCCAGGCAGCATCGGAAAGGATGGAGTCCGAGTGAACTGCAACCCACTGGGCCATGGAAAGAGGATGGTCCCCTCTCCAGGCCATGTGACACCCCCACCAGTGAACACAGGCCTGGGGCAGCAGGAGATACCTGTTTCTTAGGAGCAAACCCAAAATATAGACTCTTCTGAAAAATCTTCAAATCATTAAATTTTGCTACTGAATTCAAATCAGATTTCCATGTGAGGCAGACTGAGTGCATAGGGCCCCCCCTTGCAGCTCCTGGGTCAGAATTCTATCTGCTTTCCAGCAAGACAAATGCACAGCTTCACTTCCCTGTTATAGCCCCTCCTCCTCTCCACCCAGGTAAGCTCTGAAAGAGGAGCTACTGTCTGCAGATTCCTCAGAGACCAACGACTAAATAAAAAATACTTAGGTCACTTTATTGTAAGGAATAGTTGATGATTATTTGTTTGATCAATTTTGCATGTCTATCTGTTTTCCTGAGTATACACTTCGAAGTTATCAATATGTAATGCAACAACCATTGTTGATTGCCTGTCACCTTGTCTGTAACTGTTTTGATTGTACTATTCTTATGCTACTTTGTGTCTGTTTGTTAATATGCTTTTCTTCTTTTACTTTTAAAATAAAAGTGGAAAAAAAATGGTATCCAGCATTGGAACCTGGAATAGAAAAGGCAGATTGGTAGAAAAACTGTAACCAACATCTAATGTAGTCTATCTACAGCTTGTTCATAGTATTATAGTTACATTAATTGCTCAGTTTTGATCAATTTGTCCCAGCTAAGCAACATGCTAACTAACATTAGGGAGCTGGATTAAAAAGGGTACATTGGAAATTCTCTAAACTATATTTGTTATTCATCCATAAATCTAAAATATTTCCAAATAAAACTTTTAAGATACTCACAGAATCATATCAACTAAAAATGCTCATGTTAGGGTTTGTTAATTTTTCACATGACACGTTTTTAAAGCTTCCCAGTAAACAGAAATGTAAATGACCCCAAATCTTCTTTGCTCTGATAGACTAGAGACTTAAGAGATTCACAAAAGCCTAAGTAAAGCCAGAAAGCAGGCAGATGGGTTCCGTCCAGTGCCTCAGAGGCTGTGTGCATGGTCAGTGGGGCTGTACCCACTGGAAATATCAAAGGGCTACATCTACGTAATTATGATTAAATTGACATGGCCTGAAAAAGATTCCAAACACCCCATGCCTTTTTGCCCTAGAAAACAATTATTTTGGATTTGGAGGACTGACGATATTACGACCCACACAAGATGCAGGACTGAAGTAATACAAACCAGAGCACTGGCATGGAATTTGCAAACTGCTCATCTTGGAGGTGGAGGTATCAGCATTAAGAATGTGCATCCTGAGCAAACCACCCAGCCTTGAAAACAGCATGGAAAGTCATGACATCCTGACATTGGCACATCTCCACAAAGCCCCTTCAGACCCGCCTTGGGTTTGTAATACGACCCGACAGGTATGAATGCATCGGCTGACATACTTCCAAACGCAGTGGAGAGAGCTGCACCGGGAGCAGAAATGAGGCAGCGTGAAAGGCAGGAGGAGCTCTTCCACTGGCACTGGTTCTGCCGCCCCCCTTCTTGTTACGTCTTCAATCAATCTGACACAGGCAGTAAATATGCTTTAGGAGAAAACAAATAAAATAATTATCCTTATTAGTGCTTCATGGCAAGCAGATTTATGACTTTAAGCCAAAAGAATGCCTCAAGCAAGGAAACAGTCCTTTTTTTCTAAGTAGCAAGTGTTTATGAGGCTCCGTTCCTATAGCCTATGTCCTAGGACTTGAGAAAAACAACGGGCAAAACAAAGGTCCCTGGCCCTGTGCAACTTACACTCGGGGAGGAGAGAACAAGATACACACGCTGCTGGATGATGCAGTCTGCTAAAGGATGACAAGGCAGACACGGCACAGAGAGAGCCTGAGGGCTGGACGGTACAGGGAAGCCTTCACGGGGAAGACGTGATGGAGGGAGGAAGCCAGGCGGAGGGCGCACGGGCAGGAAAGGACAGGGAACCCCAAGCTGGGAAGGATGAGTAGAGAGGATGTGCAGTGGCAGTAGGCTGGGCTGTTGTTGCAAGGAAGAGTGAGGGGCCCAGAGTGCAGGAAATGGAGAGAGAGAGAGGGGCCAGATCATGGGACACCACGGAAGTCTCAGTAGTAATGCTGGCTTTTCCTCCAAGACAGGAAAAGCAGTGATGTGGCCTGAGTCCATCTGGTAACAGGCACAAGGGGAAGGGGTAGGAGGTAGGACCAGTTAGAAGGATGAACTATTACAACAGCTTAGACCCAGGCAGGCGGCAGGAGGAGGGGATAAGAAACGGACGCTGGCCATGGTCTGAAGGGAAGCCCATGGCATTCGCTGCTTCGGGATGTGAGAAAGATAAGCCAAGAAGGGCTCCAGACGCGTCCCCTGGGCGGATGGAGACCGGGATGCTATTGCAAGGGGAGAGGCCAAGGGAAGCAGAGCGGGGTCAGGGGAGTGTAAGGTCTCCCTTGGGGATATGTCATGCATGAAATGCGCATGACACCCAGCCAGCAGAGGTGTCCAGCAGGCGGCCGGACAAAACATTCTGCTGCTGGGAGGGCAGATCCTGTCTAGAAAGGTAAACACAGACATCAGAAACCTAGGACCCTGAGGCCCCCCATTCATAGTTTAGGGAGACGAGGATCCAGCCAGAGCGGAAAGAGGAGGTCCACGATGAAAGACCAATGAAGACCCTGTTTCAGAGGAGAATGACCACTGTGCTAACACTGCTGAGAGACACAGAAAGACGAGGCCAGCAAAGACTGGGCATGGGAACCTGATATTCACAGGGCCAGGGGAGCTGAGTGAGGTGTGGACCTGCTGCAGCAGGCGCGGGCCAGGGTGGGCAGGAGATACCAGACACATGCATGCAGGCAGCACCCGCTGGCTTCCATCTTAGCTGGAGAGGGCTTAGAGGGAAATTAATCAAGAGGATGTTTTTATTTAATGGGAGACATAATAATGTCTGTGCCAGAGGGATTTCAGTAGAGCATAGGAAACTGATGACACAGGAAAGAGATGGGCCCTTAGAAACTCCGAGGAGATGGAGATGGGACATGGTCCCGGCACCAAGGGCTTGGGCACAGACACAGGCAATGGCAGCGGGGGAGGGGGGGTGAAAATTCTCTTCTGATTATTTCTGGTTTTCAGTGAACATGAAAGAAGTTGACAGGAAGGGGAAGGAGTTCATAGATGTTTGAAGAGCTACTGCAAAGTATGCGATCATCATCTAGGAGCGAGGGAATGGCCGACAGCAGGGACACGGTGACAGCCAGGTGGCCCCCGTGGGGGCTGTGCTCACACTACAGTGAAAGGATCAGAGGGTGATGTGGTTTCCTCAGCATGCTCAGCCCCAAAAGCACAAGTGCAGAGCACGCAGGGAGAAAGGGAGAGGCACTCAGTCAGACCAGGGTTCACCAGGGACAAAAGAGAAGGACAGGAGGGTGACAGGACACAGACCATGGCAGAAAAGACAAGCTAACCACACTAGGAAAAGAGAGCAGGGAGTGGGTGGGGGTGGGGCCAGGCAGTGGAAAGGATGCAATGTGCATGCGCTGGTGGGTCCAGACCCTCTGGGCATGGAGGTCACACCCAGAAGCCCAAGGACATGAGTGGGGGTCAGCCAGCGAGCACTGGAAGCAGGGCACTGAGGCACTGAGGTTCCAGTAAGGCCAGGACGGTGGGATCACGTGGGCTGGAGCAAACATGACTCTCACACCCAGCACTCCCCACACCCAGCACTCCCCACACCCAGCACTCCCCACACCCAGCACTCCTAGAGCCATGGAGAGAGGGACAATGAGCCAGGAAGGAAACTTCAGAGAACGAGGGGTGACATGCAGTAGGGAAGCAGAGGGCTGTGACAGGGTCAGAGGACTATCCAGACCAGAGCCTTCAGAGAGGGCTGGGGACACTGCAGGGTGGACACTGCTTTACCCACAGAGGCTGAGGGTCAGGTGCGGCACAAAGGCCCCCAAAGCCACAGGAAAAACAACGTGGTGTGGGGACCCGGTGACCAATGACAGGTGCAGGGCACCGCCCCGCAGGGTAGGGAAGGGGGAACTCTGCAGATGACTGCAGGGAAGCAGGCCCAGAGCAGCAGCGGAGCTGGACAAAGTAGGCTGTGGAATACAGGGCCTGGGGAGTCCAGGCTTCCCCTGGTGACTGAAAGGAACAGGAAGAGACTCAGATGACAATGCTGTATCTGAGGGTCAAGGAGGACGTGGGGGGGTCCTCATCAGGAGCTGAGGGAGAGGGAGCCCCACTTGACCCCCTACTGGCAAAGTGAAGGAAGAAGACCCCGGGCTTAGAAGGCACAAAGATACCCCTCACACATGGGACAGCAAAGGAAATTTCATAAAATTCAGCTTTAAAAAAAATGCAGAAACATCGACCTGAGCTAACGACCCAAGCAATTACCTTAGATAACCTTTATGTCCAAAATAAACATAAATTGTCTAGAAGCTACTACTCGGCATCTCACACCTCTTGCTGCTAATGCCCTGGTCACCAGACAGTGCGGGCACCCCAGGTGAGGGACACCCCGTGAGGTGCACTCTGAACGCACAATCTGCTACTACACTGGAACAAGACGGACCAGAGCAGGCCAGGGGCTCTGAAGGACTCTTAGAAGGAAGTGGAGTGCGTGTTTACTGTCTGGAAAATGATGCAAGACAGACACGAGCATCCTGTCTCCTGGGGCAGGATTATTCAAGTGCGGTCACCACAGAAACCAGTAAACTGTGTGCACAGCTCGAGAAGTAGGAGGAAACTAGAAGGCATCTTTACTGAAGAGAATTAAATCTTGTAACTTCAGAGCTGGAAAGGATCCCAAAAGGCCTCGTAGTTTAATCTTTCACTCAAATGCCCTAGAGGGTATAGTAGTCATAGCTAGAGAAACTACAAGAAATGTGAAAGAGAAAAATAAGGCAAAAACGAAACTTCTTGGTCCAGAGTAGAGAGATGCTGGAGAGCTTATCAGTACTAAGAATAATAAAGGACAGGAACAATGGCAGTCTAACCTGAAAGAGAGCATATATTGGATTTAGCCTTTATTAGGCTGAGCCCATTTCTTCAGCTGAGCAGTCGAAGGAATCAGGGTTACACAGTAGTGGTAGAGCTGAGATTTGAACCCCAAATCCATGACTCCAGCAGCCCAGTTTTCCATGGGCTGCACAAAGAGCAGAGCAGGAAGGCACAAGTGAGCAGAGAGCCTGCCTGGAAACCAAACAGCTGAGTGGCTTGGGAAAGTCATTCTCTCCTCTCTCGGAAGGTGAACATCTTCACAAGGGAATGAGATTTAAATGACCTCTCCACAGATGGAAAATGAGAGATCCAAAGAAATCTCTGACCTAGTGTCATTGATACTAAGTGGTTTTCTCTGAGGAAATCTTAATGGTTTTTAATCACTCCCACCTGCACCCATCCTACCTAAAACATCCTGTGCCAAGGTTTCTCCCATCTCACCCTCACTAGCTGAGGAAAAAACTCTAGCAGCTTCAGACAGCTAAACACAGTAAGACTGACATCATTAAAGAGATGTTCTCAGGATCCCGGGGAGGAATCCTGTTAAATTAAGAAGTTTAAATTCATTTAGAATTGCCATGAATCTCCTCAGAATACTCACCCTGATTTTGAACACACTTTATCCCACCATTCTTGTCACTTTCTGAAGCAGTTCTGGAGGTCCTCTTTCATGAGTGTCTTCATGAGGTATGATCAAAAATACTGTGAATGCTGCTTGCTACTAAGTGCCACCCAACAGGAAAGGCAGCTCTGAAAAATATTACTAGGTGTCCTCATCCACCTTGTTCACTGGATCTGGCAGTACGCAACTTCTGGTTCTTCACAGAAGTCAAAATAACCATGAAAGGTAAATGCTGTGCATGGATTCAGGCAGCCTTAACAGCACAACTAAAGCAGGAAAAAGGACTTCCAGGAAGGCCTCAGCAGGTGGCCAAAATGGTTAAGTGTGTTCAAAGGCAGGGAGCGCTCTCTGAGGCTGACTCATGGTGATTTATTACAATCAATCTTTTTAATTTAAACACACAGTGCATTTTTCAATCCCACTACATATGCACACGAAAGACACGCAGTGAGGCTGAAGGACACTGCTCAACCCCTACCCCACACCAGGAATACTCATTCAGATACAACTATGCATCTACTCTTCTTCTGGCTCAGACCACAACATTTTTATTATCTTTATCTCTCCCAAGTCTCAGGTAGCTCTGCAATCAGGCTACCTTGGAAATCCTACCTTGGCTGCATAACTAGCTGTGCAGCCTCCAGCAGCAAATAAGCTCAGTGTCCTAGTTTACTCCTGGTGAAATGGTGATACTGGTAGCACCTATTTCTTAGTTACTGTGAGATCTAAGAACAGCACTGCACTTAGAACAGCACTTGGCAGTGCTTGACACATGGTCCATGTGCTGTGCTGTGGCCCTATAGTTCCTGACTGCATCCTTTGTCTTCTAGGTGCTTCCTTTACAGATCCAAGCCCATGAGAAACTGCCACGGGATGGCACTCATTGCCCTGGGGACTTTCCCCTTATCTTCTGCGATAGAATTATCTACAAGAGAGCTTCTGGACTTCTGGACCCTAATCTGTCACTCGCAATTCTAAATAGCATTATTTCAAACAATACTTCCCTCAACAGCCTCCACAGTATTCCTCTTCGAGGCCAACTCCTGCACCCCCTCATCCTGCCTCTAAAGGCACTAGGATCTTCTTTAGTGTGTGCTCCCTGGTCTTCTGCTGATCCAATCAGTTCGCTATCCCATGTGACCAGGCCAGCAGCACACACTGCAAAGACAGACAGCCAAAGTTTGGAGTTCAATCTGAAGTTGTGCCACAAATCTACACAACTGACCTACTTGGGAACAAAACCCCGGTCTTTGGCCCCTTTGTCATAGTCTAATACATGAGCCAATTTCTTGGCCTCCAACCAAAAGCAATACACTTGAATAGGGTGCTTTCCAGCCATTTGGAAAATCCTACAAGTTCAACGTTGTCAGATACAGAATATTCTGTACTTAAAATGTTATGACATAAACACTTGTTCAAAAAATAGCAGTCATTTCAAAAGAGATTAAGCACTGAAGGTTTTAATGGGAATTGACTTTAAAAGTGCAGAGACACCCTTGCTTTGTTACTGCGTGGCTTGAAATTAAATGACAGAGCTAAACTGCCTGCCAAACTGCTCAATCCAATTTCTACTGCAGTTCGACTTAGGATAGTTTCCAACCATAGTAAGTTAGGTAAAGAACATATCTTAAAAACATAAGCAATGTATCTGTAAGGTCGGAAACATATTAAGGAGCCACGTAGATAATGAAATTGACAGTTTCTTTAAGTTCAACAACATAAGCCAAATGGACTTGACTTGGCGATCTTAGCAAGTAGGAAAGACCCTTCTACAGCCAAATCTATTTTAATAAAATTACCACATCCCTGCCACCTACTGAGTATGTGCCAGTAAAGGACAAAGTTGTACTATAGTAATTCATCTTTTCTCCCCTCCCCAGAACTAGGGGTTGAATTCAGGACATCGCACATACTAGGCAAGTGCTCTGCCACTGAACTACACACATGATCTTTCTTTTTTAAATCTTATTTTGACACAGGGTCTCTCTAAATTATGAAGGCTAGCCAGGGGTGGTGCGTCTGCCTGGAATCCCAGCACTCCAGAGGCTGAGGTAGGAAGACTGCCACGAGGTGGAGGCCAGGCTGGGCTACATAGTGAATTCAGGTCAGCTTGAATTGCATAATGAGACCCTGTTTCAAAAAAAGTTCCTAAGTTACCAAGGCTGGCCCTAGTAACAAAAGTTGTGATCCTCCTGCCTCAGCCTTCCAAGTGCCTGAGATTACAGACACATGCCACTGCACCAGATCATTAATCTTTACAAATGCCCCTATGGCACAGGCAGTTAAGGTTTTACAAAGGTAACTTCCCCAAAGTGGCACAGAGCAGGGGTGGGATTCAAATGCCAAACTAGAAATCCCCATGCTGCACATGCTTGGCATTGTTACCCAAGTTGCACTCTGTTCCTGGTCCATGGCAGACCTGGCCACACTGAGAACTGGTACCCTTACTTAGTACTGGACACAGAGGCCAAAAAAGTCCACAAACTTCCTCAAGGTCATGCCGCAAGGAGTGAGTATCTGAAATAGCTACTGACTAAAAGCCACCCTGCAAGGGGAGTTGCTGAAAGCTAGACAGACACCAGGACAGGAGTCCCAGGAAGCTAGGGAAGAGATGAGGCAGCCTCTGCTGCGGAAAGAGGGCCTTACTCAGCAAAGAGTAGAAAGAGGAGGAGCAGCCCAAAGCCAGCTTCATATCCCAACTTGCAGCCAGCTAGGATTCCGCCCTGGGGCCAGAGTCAAAGAAGAAAAACAACACAACTCCAGAAGCAACAATTAAGGGTGAAACACCTTCACCAACAGAACTCACTCACCACAATAGCTGTTGAAACCCAGTCAATGGCCCTGTGAATGGAAGAGTGCTAGACGGTCCTATGAAATAAGTACGACCCTTTATATTTGCTCATCAGTAATGACAGAATGGCGAAACCATTACCATAAGTGGCGATTCTCCTAATATAACCTATCAAGAAGTAGAAAAGGGCAGGCTCCGGTATTTTTTAGGAAAAACTGACATAAAGACAGACCGCTACAACCAGCTGTGGAATAACCTCACCTGTTTCCATCCGAGAAATGGGAACTGCAGATGGTGATCCAACAGATGGCCTGTGTGAGACTGTACCCAGGGACAAAAGCCACGATGAACGTGCGTGGCGAGTGGGCACTCCTTTCCTGATGCATTAAACACTATTACTTATAGCTGTAATACACAACGTGTGACCGCAAAATGATAGGACATGTGTTTAAGTGAAAAGTATTACAGTAGAACACACAGTGTCATTAATCCCTCTCACAATCCTCCCTCTCGCTTCAAACACACGTGTCCCACTATTCCTGCACTCTCTGAAGGGGTCTGGACATCCTCTTTTGTGCAGGTCGTCAGTTGTGCTGTCAGGGCTGACTCGCTATCCTGAATCTATTCAAAACATTTTCTTTCTGTCGTCATTTTGACTTTGGGGAAGAGTCAGAAGTCACACAGTGCCAGATCCAGCAAACAGGGCTGATAGAGACCCGCTGTCATGTTTTTCTGTGCCCGCCTTTCCATTGGATGCTACTCTGCAGCAGCATTCACACCAGGTAGAGATGCCCAGGAGTGATGACTTCTATTGCTTTGGGCAGCAACAAGAGAGGTGAGGCATGGTAGTGCATCCCTGTAATCCCCACACTCTGGGGAGCTGAAGCAGGGACAATCACAAGCCCAAACCCACCCCGAGCAAATGTAGCAACTGAGCAAGACCGTGTCTCAAAATAAAACATAAAAGGGGGTGGAGATGCAGTGGCAGTGCAAAGGCCTTGTGTTCAATCTCCAGTACCACAAAAAGGGGCGGGGGAGGGGCAAGAACAATGGAATAAGCATATTCAAACCAAAGGCCATGTGTGGAGGCCAGTTAAGGGCAACTTGTGCTCAATAAAGTTTTAATTTAAACATTTGCCATATTTTTCTATCAGCCTTTACATAGTACTCTTCTTTACATGCTAATATTCTTTCATTAATGAAATGCATTTGTAACTTTAGTGACCCAAGACATTTGTCACTATATGAAAGTCTTCAAGAACTCTACCATGTCATGTTCATTCTGTCCGGGGAGCAGCCTTTGTCAGGAGAGCATTTTCTAGTATTTTATTTCACATGTAACAACAGAGTCATTCACTGCGCTGTCCCCATTTGTGGCTGGCCACGTTCCCTGCACTTGAGGAGGCTCCAATCCACAATCACCCCTCACACTTGTCTTGTTTGGAGCATCTTTCAGTGAACAAGGCCACACAGTTCCAGTGTCAACGCCACCACTGTGCACAGGGCCTCTGAGAGGACGTGGGCCGCTCGCACCATTGTGCTCCATGACAATTAACTTGACATGGGTGTTTCAGAGAGCTGGTTTGGATCTCATTTTCCTTCCAACACTCTTACGTTACATAGAGATGAGATCATCCAGGTCAGAAGAAATGTGCCCCAATACTGGTCTACAAATAAAAACACAAAACTGTATAAAGAAATTAAAGCTAAAGAAAACCTGTAATCCCAAGGCTGAGGCAGGAGGACAAGTTTGAGGCCAACCTGGCCAACCTTGTACCTCAAGGGAAAGAAAGGGAAAAACCTTGAGCTGTAGCCCAGTGCTACATACACACTTTGCAGCACTGGAAGCCCAAGGTCCTGGATTCAATACCCAGGCACCGCCAGGGATTAGGGGAGGAGAGAAATTAAGTCTCACAGTTCATAAATGTTAAGTGTGTCTGAAATGGTACTTGGGAAATGAAACCAATGTCCCCAAGCACAAATACAGGGGACCAAATCCTGAAAACTAAACCACCAATATCTGAATTTTTGAACAAAGAAAAGGTTGACTTGCAATAAGACATTTATTAACCTGGAAATAGAGATATGTGACAATAAGTAAATGGATGCATTTGGATAACTCTACTTTTTGTAAATGCACAAATAAATGATTCACGTTACTAAAATAACAGTAAGCATTACTTTCCTTAAGAATCCAACATAAACATCTCTATAGATAAGCATTCACTTTTTACAGTGAGCACACAGTTTATTTGAATACAATACATTGATGTTCAACCTACAGACTCTCTTTTAAAGGTGTCTATGCCAGATCTACAGATGTATTGGTAGAAAGAATTTTAAATTAAATTCTAGGCCAGGTGTGGTGGTTCATACCTATAATCCTGGCATTCGGGGGGATGAGGCAGGAGGATCATTGTGAGTTCAAGGCCAGCCTGGGCTAGAAAGGAAGCTCAAGGCCAGTCTGAACTGTATAGTGAGACTTTGTCTTAAAAAAAAAAAAACCCAAAAAAAACTAAATTAAATTCTAAGTGGCTGCTGACTCTGAGGAAGATACAGATATTAAAGTATTTTGTCTCTTTGTTTTTATTTCTTCTGCAATACTGGGGAATGAACCCAGAGCCTTCTCACTGAACTACTTGTCCAGACTTTGACTTTTTTTTTTTTTTTAATGTTTGAGGAAGGGTCTCATTAAATCAGTAAGTTCCCTGAGCTGGGCTCGGACATGATTCTCCTTCCCTCAGCTTCCCACAGAGGTGTGCCACCATGCCTGGCCAGACCTTAAAGCTTGTATGTACACAATATTTCTAAAAGAGTCTATCTAAAATAATGATTGAAAAATATCCCTCTCTGGAGTAGAACAGAAAAATAACGACAAAAACTGACAAACTTGAAAGAAGAACTCTATGTTTTACTATTTAGTTTTTCTTTAACCTGAAGGATTACTTTATCGTACAAAAAGTATCCAGTGATAGTAAATAATTTTTTTCAAAGGACAGTGCTGCAGATCTAGCTTAGCAGCGCACAAGTGCCTGCCTGGCAAGTACAAGGTCCTGAGTTTGATTCCCAGCACCAAATAAATGAATAAACAAATAAAAATCATTTTTTGTACTAGGAATTGAACTCAGGACCTTGCACTTGTCAGGCAGGCACTTATGCCACTGAGCTATATTCCCAGCCCTAAAATAAAGGACCCCCCCTCAAAAAAAATCATTTTGGATAGAAGTGTTTCAGTAATTGTTTTATTTAAGAATATAAGAAAAAAGTCTATCTGCCCATGATTCACCATTCATGTAGTGACACCCATTGAGCGGCTACTACAAACCATATACTACAGAAAAGGCTTGCAGCTGTAAGAATGGAATAAGGGGTCCGGGTGTAGCTCAGTGGTGAAGTCCATGCTTGGTATGCATGAGGCCTGAGTTCCATTCCCAGCACCCATAAAACAAAATAAATAGATAACCCTAAAATAAGGCTAGTGTGTAGGCTTAATAAAAGCTAGCAATGATATATTCCAATATAAATAAGATGTCTGGTCAGGCACTTTCATAAATGGTTTACATGCACGAACTCATTTAATCCAAACAACCCTCGAGATACAGTTATTCCATGGTACTCAACCGCCTAGAAATTCATGGAATTTAGTCCTTGGAGCAGTTTGATGCAAAAATGTTGTCCCAGTACTTGGTGTTTGCTTGTGACTAGTTTTGCAAGGTAGAACTTGCAATTTCCATTGTCTCCCGACTCATGGCCTTTTCCAGCAAAAACAATTTACTCAGTGCTCATCATTTTGAGTTTCTTCATCTCCCAGAACCAATCAAGGCCTTCTACTGAGGTGCCACGGTACTATTATTTTTAGATGACACAGCTGAAGCACAGAGAGGTTAAGTGGTTTCTCCAATGCCACACAACTCAGAGCTGGGTTGGAACCCAGGCTATCCAATACCACAGCTCACACTCCTCATCACCGGGTACATTAAGTCCCTCACACGAGTAGGGGAAGAACAAACACAGAAGCTGGGTCAAAGGACAAACAAGAAGAAATGGCAAAGAGTTGTTCCAGTCACAGTGGTCCCTAACTTTGCCTGGTGAACGAGGAGGTGCTAAGGCAGGAAGGCTGGTGGGGACAGGGAGAGCAGCTGGGCCACCGAACAGCACATTTCAGAGCTGGAGGCCAGTGGGAGAAGCAATTAAGGGCCTAAAGGGCAGTGCAAAAGCAGCCAAAGACCAACAATTCCAGGGACACAGCGGAGAGACACTGCTCCCCTCCTAGGGAAGCCACGCACATGTCCCATGTGGCAGGAGTCCGTCTGACTGCTGCAGGGGTGTGGAAGCCAAGGACAAAGAGCAGACAAGAGGAGGCCACCCCAGGGCCAGGGGCACCCGGGGCACTGTGACTCAGGTGAGCTCCCACTCTGCAAATCCACAGTGGTGACCTGGACCTCCTCACCACAGTCGCTGCAGTGCTTTGAGCCCTGTAATCAGGCCAGAAAGAAAGTCCCTGAGAACAGTCTCCGAATGCAACTGCCACTTGAGGACAGGTCAGGAGGAGGACAATGTTTCATCCTATCTCTCTCCTTCATTGGTTTATTTTAAACAGATGTGCACATGCAGACATACCTTCAGAGAACTCACAGAGATTAAAAAAACAACTAGCACAATCACATCCTCAGAAAATACACCTTTTTAATAATCAACATCAAGATGGAAATTGCTTACTGCCACTTTGCAGAATACAGAAGTTTTAGAAATCTCACTTCATTTTCATAATTTAATACATCCTTCAGTGTCACTACATTCTTTATTTTACAAAGAAGTCAAAGCCACAGAGATGCACACCTTCAGGATTTTCAGAGATTAATTACCCTTCTAGAGAGCGAGCCTGAGCAACACAAGCTGCAACATAAAATGCAACTTTAAATACAGAGAAAAAGAGAGAGAGTACATGTGATTCACAGAGAGACCAGCAGAGCATCCTATCCTTCACTGAAAGTGAAAGCACAAAGCCACAGGAGACAGCAAAAGGGGCAGAAATGCCAGGAGACCAAACTCACCTCCAGACAGCTCTTACCTTGCACGACTTCCAGCAAACACCTTAGCCTACCTGGAACTGGGTTTCCTGTTTGCAAACATGCACACTTCACAGATTAAAGGCAAAAGAGGTCTCTCTCCCCTGTGACATCAGATTGCTTCACTTTCAAGCTCCCTGTTTCTGGTGCAGACCCATGCAAGAAGACACGCTGTCTGAGCCCTGCCCCAACCCCTTCTCTGGAGACCCGGTGCTCCTGGCCTTCCTCTAGATGGGGCCGGACCACAGCTCAGCACCCTGCTCGGCTGCTGTCACAGAAGGGGCAGAGAAAGCTCCACCCTAGAGCTAAGGTTTTGGGGTTTTTTTTCCCCCAGAATATCTACTAATTCAGCAAATGACTGCAAATAATCAATGAACTATTTCATTAAAAGAATTAAATTTTTAAGGAAATAACACTAGATCAAGTACCTAAGTAAAAAGATTTTGATAACAAAGTGTATTAAGAGTTACCAAGGATCTGAGCTGGCACGGCGGAGAGAAGCCAGAGGAGTGGATGTGGAGATTATTTAAAGTAAGTAGCTGCAAGTCCCTTGTTCCATGCAGGTGTTAATGATTAGCAGTTGGTAAAAGAAAATTGAACTCACAACAGCTAAAACAAAATGCACCCTTCCCACATATCACCAAGGCATGGAAAGAGAGGCCGACAAGGGAGACAAGTCCACACACTCATTCTCTCTAGATAACACGACATTTTTTTTTTTTTGAGACAATCTTACTGTGCTACTCAGGCTGGCCTTGAACTCTGGGACACAAGTGATTCTCCTGCCTCAGCCTCCAGGGTAGCTGGGGTTGCAGACAGGCCAGCTGCTCACTCTGTCACTCTAAACAAACACTCCTACAAGTGAACTGGTAGGAGCCAGGGAAGCTCAGGGTCTCTGTCCAGAATCCCCAGAGGGCAGGAGACCTGGGACCCGCCTTCGCCAGCCCTGCTGCTCTGGATGCCTCTGCCAGGTAACTGCTATGAGCTGCAACTTATCCTCACAAATTTCCCTAACCTTCAACACCAGGATCAGTCCTTACAACTGAGTTGTACCAGCCACATCTGGAAAACTTAAACCCAGGACCCAGTGTCATGACACGGTGCTTATCTTTCCTCTTACACACTGGCTTGCCCAGCCAGAGACCGGGGCCTGCTGGTCTCTGGGCCCTCGTTTCCTGTCCACACCCACCAAGATGTCACCACATATTTCTTATATGTCCCTTGCTTTTCTTCAGCAGAGTCTGAGGAAAGAATTGCTGCTTTGTTGTCCCGAACACACATGCACACGCTCATTGAACACCAGCAGATAAAACACAAGGAAAACCCATGCTAGGGCCAGTTCTCCGGCTCGTCACTGGTATGGTGCGAAGCAAGTTTCTGTGCCAAAACTAAAGCCACGGTACAGAAGATGTGTGCTACTAACACGTGCTAGAAGGAGCAGGTGCCAGAAAGACAGGGGTCTTCTTAGTAATCTATAAGACATCAAGAAAGCCTGAGAAGTAATATAGTCTCTCCTCATTTCTCCAGAAAGTAAGGTCAGTCGCCCGGAACATGACATCCCGCTGCAACCTCCCAAGCTGCCCCCACCCTGGGCACCCAGGGTTTCTCAGGAAACCAAAAGTCTCCACCTCAAACTGAAGAAAGTCTACATACCAATCGTCTTGTGAAGTGGCAGCAAGCACATTCAACTTTGAGAAACTGTCACCAAACTTTTTCTTTAAACTTGTTAAAGATCAAGTGTGATGGCTCACATCTGTAATCCCAGCACTCAAGGAGGCTGAAGCAAGGGGATCCTAAGTCAGAGGCCAACCTGGGCAATTCAGAGACTGTGAAAGAGAGTGGGGAGAGGGAGGGAGAAGCACTGACATGTAGCTCAGTGCAAAAGCTCTGCGTGTAATCCCCAGAACCATGGGGGCGGGGGGGGGGGGACCAAATGAAGCTTTATTCTATTACCCTTTGAACCCCGCCACTCCTAGGGCTACACTGTAGCAAAGA
Organism: Dinomys branickii; assembly: GCA_004027595.1. Lineage (NCBI taxonomy): Eukaryota > Metazoa > Chordata > Mammalia > Rodentia > Dinomyidae > Dinomys > Dinomys branickii. Next base: position 75,668 of record PVLD010007521.1, read on the forward strand.
GCAGGGAAAGGGTCTTCCCACATTTCTGAGTCACTGCTTTCCTGGATGAGAGTGTCACTCTCTACTGTCCCAGGGCTCCAACACAGCAGAGGCAGGGTCGCTCTGCTCCCTGGAGCCAGAGCTGCTCCCTGCCAGGCAGCACAGTCCTCCCTAAGCCCCCGGCGCAGGGCTCAAGCCTGGGTCACATGGACAGGAAATGGGTCAGCAGGCAGAGGTGTCTGCGGCTGGGGAAATCAAAGCCATACCAAAATCGCGGCATCTGCGCTTGAATGTGTGATGCATATTTGAGGCTGAATGTGTCCCAGCACCCTGCCCATTCCCCACAACTTGCCCCCTCCGTCCATCTCAGCAATGTCACCCCCAAGGCACCGATCAGGGCCTCCTCCTTGAGTCCTCTTTCTCCTGCACTCTCCATTCATGGGCTCCAGTGACCCCCTCTGCGTCTACCTCAGAAATCCACCTGGAACCTGTCCAGCTCTCCCCTCTTCCCAGCCCCCTCCCCAGCCTCCAGATATCTCCTGCCATGGGCCACCTCCATTTCCACCTCCCACCTTACTCCCCCTGGGGACAACTCAGAAAATATTTGTAAACAAAGAGACAAGCAGGGAAAGGGCTGCTAGGCTAGGTGGACCATCACAGCACCCACTGGTTTCACCACTCACTGAATATTTGACTACCGTGATAGAAATCTTTAGCTCTGAGGTTGCTGATGACAAAGGTAAAAAGCCAACAAAATTGTTTTAACTTATGGAAGTGTATAAGTTTTGTTTTAATATGAAAATCTCTTTCTTTCCCTGAAACTAAATATTAAAAGCAATTACAAGCTAATCATTCAACAAACATCCACAGGTACATAAAAAAAGGGACTTGAACTGCAAAATAGACTCGGTACCTAGTGGCTTCTTTCTCACACATGTTGATGTTTGTTAAAAGCCAAAAGCAAACATTCAGAATTAAAGCACTGGGTACAAGGAGAAGAGATGAATGGGGTCCAGCCAGGTAGCTGCTAGAGGTCTCTGAATAGAAGGGCTGTGCTTGGACTCGCTAGAGGTTACAGGTCCTGCAGAGCGGCAGAGTCCACATCAGTCACTCTGGGGAGCTGTTGCAGGATGCAAAGCAGCCTGATACACCCGGATTTGCAGCTGAGTTCACTTTGGGGACTGTGCAGACCATGTGTCACACTGTGCAGGCTATGGACTGATGTAGTTAAGGGGCAAGAGGAGCTTCCTGGAGAGCAAGTCATCCCCAGTACCTCTCCAGGCCCCCCAAGCTCCCTTCCTGTGGGTCTGATACAGCAGCGGTCCCCCCAGAAGCAGGAGGTCCTTTCTCCCAAATTTCCCAAAGAGCTACTCTGTTCCCTCCTGAGGTCCCTGCAGAGCACAGAACTTTTGTGCAGCTTCTACAGAAAAATAAACCAAAGCAAGAGGCTGGAGAAGGCTTAGCATTAACCAGTCAGTCCCAGAGTGTGAGCAAGGCTGTGGCTTCGATTCTCAGTTTCCTCATATGCAGGAGAACAAGTTGCCCGCCTCCCCCCCACAAGCTGGCTGCTTCTGTTAAAAAGGGATTTCCCACAAAAATGACATTACAATCTGGCAAACCTCTTGTACAATTTATCTTAATCAACATGACTCACTTCTGTAAAATTTATCAAAATTACAGTGCAGTAAGTTCCCTCTCTCTTCCTCTCTCAAAAAATTTTTCTTAAAAAAAAAAAAACTTTTTTCTTTTAAATATGCGCAGATGAGATTCAGCAAAGTGAGAGAATTGACCATCCACTCTAAGTCCATCATAGTGCATGTAAACCTGATCTTCAAAATGGCAAAAACAGAGCTTCTAAAAAGTATCTCATCAAAGAAGCAATCTGCGAGCAAATCCTGGCCTTGTCCATTCCAGATCCCCTCCTTTCCTATCTTTTAAAATCAAGAGAGATTTTCAACCTTAGCTGCAACTTTCCTTTCCTGGTCTCCAACCTCCAACCCACCACACTGGATCCAGTTACTGCACAATAGTCCAAATAGGAATGTGATCATTTCTTCCCCAGCTCCCAAAAGCCATCAGCAGAGCCCTCCATGACTTGCCCCCCCAACATGGTTGGAGGTCCCATCCCCAGCCCCAAACCTCATGTTTTAGATTCCTTTCCCACTTCTCAGCATTCAAGGCTCAATTCAACCATCAACTCCTCCCCAAGAGCATCCTCCCAGCTCCGAGCTGGGCCAGGTACCAGTCTGACACCCCACAGTTACATGGCCTATCTCCACCATATTGTACTGAAATGCACTGTTACAGTCTTGTTTCAGAAAAGCCCAATGTATGAGAGCCAGTTGTCCAAGGTAGATGGTATTGGGAGACCAAAGAAAGAAGCAGGTCGATCCAGGATTACATAGAATACACGACGTATAAGAGATTTATGGACAGGGCTGGGGATATAGCTCACTGGCATAGCACCTGCCTGGCAAGTGTGAGGTCGTGAGTTCAATTCCCAGTCCCAAAACAGAAAAAAAAAATTTTTTTTAATAAAAGAAATTTAAGGACAGATGCATGCCACAGAAGCAAGACTGGATAAACCCCACACTTAGAGCCAAGAGAAAGGCTAAGCAGCAAAGGCAAGCAGCAGCAGACTAGAATGTGCCTAAACTTCTCAAAAACTAAGAAATATGGCTTAGTGGAAGAGTCCATGCTTAGCATGCATAAGGCCCTGGGGTCAATCTTCAACACCAAAAGCTGGGTAACCTAGTCCAGTATCAATTAAGAAAGACTTGCCTGGCGTGGCGGTGCACACCTGTAATCCCAGCACTCAGGAGGCTGAGGCAGGAGGATTGCTGTGAGTTCAAGGCCAGCCTGAATTGCATAATGAGACCCTATCCCAAAAAGACAGAAAAAAAAAAATAAAGAAAAGCCTGGGCATGGCACAAAACACTCAGCCGACTGTCTTAATCACTCTGTGTGTCCTAGAGGGTTTTGGTGCATGCCAGGGTTACATGGTAGGCAAACTGATGGTTATAATCAAGACGCCTACAGTCAGGTCAGGCTATAGGTTCTCTTTAACTTCTCTTTCCACTCTTAGCAATAAACACCTGGCATGTCAGGGGCATTCCACTGGTATTCACTGACTACCCAGTGAAGCTCTGTTCTCCTGCTTTCCCTGTGCTTCCAACCTTCAATTTCCTGTTCTTCAAGCAAGAGTCTCAATTTGCACAAATGGCTTCTTTTAACAACGAGTCTCTGATGCTGACCAGGACCACACGCTTTTCACAAGTTCATTATTAAACAGCTCATCAAAGACTCCCCGCTAGATCAATAATAAGAAGCTAAGGCCCAGGCTGGGAACTTAAACTTTACAAACATCCTCTGACACACTGAAACCTGAACTACTCTATAGGGGAAAAACATCCCTATCTCTTTCCTCACTGTTTTTCTCAACCTCTTTCAAAACACAAAACAGCAACTAAGATACTCTGAGGATCTTTGAAAAAATCTGTCTGATGCTAGAAGAAACCTCTAAATTAGATCTGGCTGAAGAAGTCATCAGATCCTCTTGTGCAGCTTTTTCAACAGACCCCCGCTTTGCATTGAAGATCATGTTTCTGGAACTCATATTTTGATGTGACTATCAGCAATGACTCTCAGCAGCAGGAACACTCTCACCCTCTGTGTTTGCAAGGATCATGATTATCCCTCAGGTTGTATAAGGGATGAGATCCAGGAGCTCCCACAGATCCCCAAATTGGAGGATGCTCAAGTCCCTTATACAAAACAGCATAGTATTTGCATAAGACACATGCACACCTTCTCATATACTTTAACCCATCTCTAAATTACTTGTAATGATTAATGTAATGTAAATGCCATGTAAATAGCTCTTATACTGCATTATTTAAGGAATAACAGGAAGAAAGTCCAGACACATTCATGAAAGATAATTTTTTTCAAAGATCTTTGATCTATGGTGGGCTGAATCCAAAGATGCACTGAGCAAAGTATACAAGCTTCTGAATATGCATGTCCTCATGGTTTAGGCTCAGGATCAGCAGCTCAGATGTATAAGGGTACCACGGTGGCTCTGTAACAGCGGGGAGCAGAAGAAAGGCTGTTGCCCATGGCTGGATGGAAGAGCAACAGTCTTGAGGACAATGACAGTGGTAGATACCACAGATTTCATGGCCAAGGATAAACACCGGGCTTCCTGGGGGCTGTAGCAATGGAGAAAGCATGGCCTGCCAAAAGGAAGGGCACAAGCACTACCCAGCTATTCTGTTCTCTCCAGGCACAAATGCAGCCCAGTGGTGCCAACGCATATTTTTGTCCATAGAGATTAGCCTCTAGATTTACACCTGAAATCTCCCAATTTGTCTCTGCTGGGAACCAATTCCATTATTTTAAATACTGTACATTTAAAGGCCATTAAAGCAGGCTGCAAGTCACTAGCATGTGACATCTACTTGAGTTCTAAATTGCTCATTATCATTTTAAATGGCTCACTGATTCCTACAACCTTCCGTCTTCTCTCATATGACAGGAAGGTCTTTTGTGACTGGAAATACGTGTATGTGACCCTCCAGCCACAGAGGATAACACTTGATATCTCCTCTCAAGATAGCTAGATTAAAATATAGTTATCAGATACAAAGTTGTGCCCAGCTCATGCTTTTGGGAGATTCTTCTCCCTACATTTCATGGAATTCCCTAGAATATTGTTTTCACAAAGCCTGGGGAGAAGCAGAGAAAGAAGTGTTCTGAGGGAGGAGCCCCGGCCTACAGGAGGTGGGAGAACTCTAGGAAAAGAAGGGATAATAACCCCAAGGGTGTACAGCAAAATGTGAACTATGAGAAACACATCTTCCATAGAAAAGAAAGTAGGCCTTGCAGCTCTATAGGGAAGGAAAAGTAAATAAATTAAATATGCCCATGGAAGGAGAGAAATGACATCAAAGTAGAAAGGAAGCTTTTCACAGAATGCGCCCAGATCTCCTAGTCTATGGTCATTTTAATGTAAGATTCATGGCTTTATTGGAAAACTTCAAGGTCACTGTGGGTCCTTGCTGGGCCCTGAGAGGGTCCTTTCTGCATGTGCAGCAGTGGTCAGTAAAGTTGAATGGAGGTACCCTGCCATTCACCCAGTTCCTGCAAAGCATCTCATTAGTCCGTGATCCTGTTCACACACATCACATTTGACGGGTTGGATACTGTCTTAGAAGCCCTATGCCCAGTTCCTCCACACACACTCTTCTCCCAAGACCTCAGCACAGCTGGATTTAAAGAGGGGTTTTCTTGGGCATGGCTACAGCTCAGCAGTAAAGGGTTTGGCTAGCATGCCCTGGGTTCCACCCCCAGCACAAATGAAAATTAAGTTTTCTATTTACTACTATATGTCTTCTCCTGAAATGGGAAAAACACCAGCTACTTGGTACTGAAGATTAAACAAAATCATAAATCAGGGCCAAGAATACAGCTTGGCGGTATAAACGCCTGCCTGGCGAGCATGAGGTTGTGAGTTTGAGTTTGATTCCCGGTACAAAAAGAAAAATCATAAATCAAAGTCCCAAGCTCAGCAGATCAAACATAAATGTGTTTAAGTGTTCATTCATGGGCTGGGGATATAGCTCAGTGAAATAAGCGCTTGCCTAGCAAGCGCAGGGTCCTGAGTTCGATCCCCAGTACCGCAAAAAAAAAAAAAAAAAGTGTTCATTCATTTCTCCCAACCCCAACATTCAGTAGCTTATGACTTAAAACATCAAAAGGAAAAAATGCTAATACCTTGACCATACTAAATAGAAACCTGAAGAGATAATTAAGATATAAACTTTTTTCTCTTACTCATCAATATAAATCTGCTGCATGACAGATGAACTGAAAGACTCAATTCCAAAACACTGGCTTCAGTAACAATGTACGGCACATGGCAACTATATCAATAGCCAGTAAAAGTTTTTACTGCAGTCCCGTATGCTAATTGCCAGGGATTTTTTTTTTAAATCTTGGCTATTGTCTTAAACATAGTAATAAAAGGAAATCTGTGCGGCTGTTGAAGCCCATCTGCTGCTCCTGTTCAGGACTAAAAAATGCTCATTCAGAGTTTGTCAGTGCCCAGTGACGGCAGCTGAGGACAGCTGAGGAAGCCCACAGAAACATTCAAAGCAGGAAGATCACCATGAGTTCAAGGCCAGCCTGGGTCACACAGGGAGACCCTGTGTCAAAAACAAGAAAAGAAAGAAAAAAATCCTTCTAGAAAAGACAGAACACTGCAGCTAGGATCTCTGGTTTCTCCTAATGCAAACCAAGTTGATCTTTGAGTTTTAAATTTAACTGCACCAAAATTCCAAACAGAATGCCTCGCTATGCTTCTGCTCCAAGGCTGGCTTCCCAAGGTGAATGCTCAGAAGCAGTGGCACAGCTCACGGTCCCCCAAGAAGCCATAGTTTCCCGATATTCATCTTTTCCTGCTGGCTATTCTTCCCATTCTGTGTTGGCTCATGATCCTTTGCACATTAATAGTCACTGTCTGCTTGTCTGTATCTTTCTCTGTCTCTCAGTCATGATTGAGTCACAACTGTTACAGTGGCTCTAAACACTCCATGTGCTAGAAAATCCCAAACTCCTCTCTTCAAATCGTATCTTTCCTCTGGACTAGACAGTCTCACTGCCAGCAAAGGCTTCACCTCTTCACTGAGACATTCTGAACTCCATGTGTGCAAAGGCCTTGCCCTTTTCCCATCCCCACCAGTCTCCATCACACTGAACAAGGTCTGCGTCCACCAGTGGATCGCAGTCATCCCTGACTCCTCCCCTTCCCTCAAATCCAGTATGGAAGTCCTATTGTTTCTACACTCACGACCTATGGCCCAATCTCCCCATCTCTTGCTATCTTCTCTAGCCATCCCTAAACTACAGGTTCTCAAACTTTTCTGTGTTTCAGGTCAAGACAGATCGCCGAGCCCCACACCCAGAGTCTATGATTCAGCAGGTCAGAGATGAGTCTGGGGGCGTTCAGTTCTAGGGACTCCCACTCAATCCTGAGGGGCTGAGCCTGGGACCACAATCTAAGAAGCCCAGGCCCAAGCCCCCGTCGCTCACCCCACTACTGTTTCTCCTTGATCACTCCTTTCCTTGCTGACTCACTGCCCTCTAATTTAGAAGCCTCTAACCATTTTGAGTATACACTTCTGATGATGTTATTTCTGTTTGAACATCAAATCCAAGCTCCTTACCATAATGTATGTGGTCCAGCATGACTTCCTTGATTCATTACACTAGAGCCTCGTTGTCCTTTTAGTTCCCCTAAAACCACAAGCTTCCTGGGGGCCACTGCACATTCTGAAGAACCTGCTGAGCATCACCTTCCTCGTGTTCTTCATGGGACTGGCTCCCTCTTTCTCTTCATGCCTTATCTAAAGGCCACTAACTCAAAACTGGATCATCTGAGACTCCTCACCCCATTCCAGTTCTCCGCGCTGCTGGGCAGTCTTAGCCCTTGCCACAGATAGCACATACAAGCATGCACAGTGCCGTGATCTGGCTGGGATGCGTCCCAGGGATTCCTGTGCTAGCAGCTTGGGACTTGTGTGGCAGTCATGAGGGGATGTGACCTTCACGATGCAGACTACTGAGTGCTGGCTGGCCCACTGGGGATACTGCCTCACGGGGCCCTGGTTGGTTCCCACAAGCGTTGATATAAAAAAAGCAAACATGACCCTGGGATCTGTCCGGCTTCCGGTTTCCTCCTCTCTACCTCGCCCAAGTTCTCCATGTGCTGCCATCCACCCTGAGGTTGTTCAGCAGAGGCTGAACAAGCCCTGATCTCAGCCTCCAAAACTGAGCTAACTGAACCACTTTTATTTATGAAATACCCAGCCTTGGGGATTGTGTTATAGCAACAGGCAATGGCCTAAGACAACTTCATTTACCTGTTGGTCCCTCTTGCTCCCTGTATGGCCACTGAAGCCATATCTGACACACCTACTGCACATGCATGCTAGCCACCCAGTAGGTGCGGAATACATTTTTTAGTGATAAATGGATGGGTAAATGAATAACAAACCTTAGAAAAAGAGTAATAACTTCCACATTTCAAGCTAATGCAATTAAGGAAACTTCCCAGATTATCTGTATCAGTCTCCTTAAGAGAAGTAAATGATCTTCCAAACAAGTCAAAACAACACCATGGGGGAGGAGCAATTGCCAGTGAACACAAATCATTTCCATAAAAACACACCCCAAAATTGGGAAATGGATTCTTTTCCAGTATTTTTTAAAAATAACTAAATACTAACCTTCACATCAGATGACACTTTTACAAATACTTCCTGATTATACAGCTTATGATATCTGTTGTGGATATACTTTTGTGGAATACGTACTACTGCCTCATGTAGCAGCAAACACTCTAGTGTCAGCTGGGTGTGGTGGCACATGCCTGTAATCCCAGCACTCAGGAGGCTGAGACAGGAGGACTGTTGTGAGTTCGAGACCAGCCCAGGCTACAAAGTGAGCTCAAGGCCAGCCTGAACTGCAGAGTGAGACCCTATCTCACACACACACACACACACACACACACACACACACACACACCCCACTCATGTCAATGAATTCTCCATCACATGGCTGACAGGATCTTACCTCAGAGAACTGCTCTGTACAGACACTTAGTCACAAAGCAAGCACATCCATGCAAAGATCACGGGCAGCTGTACCTCAGCCCCAACAGAGTGTCTGCTCTTCTCTACTTCCTGAGAAAAGGCTTCTTCTGTGCTTGCTCATTAAGCAAATATTTAGGGAACAAGGAATAAATAAAACAGCACATCACAGGCATTTTCAACAATATTCTGTATGCTGCTGCCACCATGCTACCCTGCAAATCTGTTATCACTTATGGGCAGTTGCTCCTTTCGCATCCCACCCCCACCCCCATGGCTCCTGGAGGCCTTCTGGGAAACTCCAGATGGCCTGCCCTAACCAGTCTCTCCTGGCTACTCCCTATGCTTCCAGCTAAACGCCTCAAAATTCCCCCATACCAACCTCCTCCAATTCTATCAACAAATTTGTTTTCCTTCAGATCAAAAACCCTGCCTAGCAAACCCTCACCGACCACGTCCACTATGATCTAATTCACTCCAGCTTCTCTCCAGAACTTGAGGAGGTAAAATGAATGTGGAACAAATGCCAACTTCTCTGTTTATCTCCACCACACCCTGCTCAGATGGTGAGCAAATAACACTGCTCACCTACATCTCCTCAAATGCACTGGGAAAGCCTGCAAGGTTGGGTAATTTCCTGTCCCAGAACGTAGCACATCACCTATAGTGGACTGACAATTGGCGATCAGCTTATAACCCCAGCTGAACTGAGGAAGTGTGGTGCTGGGTGTGGGGGACCCACCTAGGGATTGTTGCCAGCAGCAACAGAGGCAGAACTGGGGAAGAAGAAGGGAGGCTGCTGGGAGCACAGAAAGGCTGTTAGAGCTGGTAGAAGCTGTACGGGGCTGTTGGTTCTGTGGGAGGAGCTCGTCATGCTGGCTTTCCCAGTGAACTTGGCTGTTTTCACCCTCCGAGGAGCTCAGGAACCTCGCTGGCATTGAGGACAGCTTTGGTTCACTTTATGAGAGCTCTGGTCCTCACTTTGAACATTGCTTCCTGGGTCCAGAGGGGAAGATGGTGCACTGCCAGTCTCCTGGAGAAGCTTGCTACATTGGTTTTCTTGATGGGAATTCGGCCATTCTGATCATCACAGGAGCTCAGGACCTCACTTCTGCTGAGGATGGCTGTGCAGGGGAGCTCTGGTTCTTACTTTGAGCATCGCTTCCTGGCTCCAGTGTAGATCCCTCAGCCTCCTAGCACACATCCTTCACCCTGCCGGCACAGACTTCCTAGACTCCACCACTGACCTTTGGGCCTTCCCGGCATCCCAGCAGAGATCCATGAAATAGGCCTGCATGAGATATTGTTATGGGCTCTGGGCTTCCAGTTGAATTCATGGGAGGCATTGGTATGAGCTCTAGGTCTTAAGTTGGACTCATACAGGTTATTATTGTGGGATCCAGGCCTTCAAGTTGGATTCTTGGTCTATAGTATGTGGACAGATTTCCTGCACTCTTTTGTATATCGTTTTTTGGGTGACTGTTACAAATAATCTTATACAATATGTGTCCTGTATTATATTATTCTCCTTGCAAAATACACCCCCAACAACACATCACCTGACAAAATCCAGTGTCAAAAGGAAGGAACTAGAAGCTGAGTGTGGTGGCATACACCTGTAATTGCAGCACTTGGGAGGCTGAGGCAGAAGGACTGCTAGGAGTTCAAGGCCAGACTGAACTTAGAAAAACAAACAAAAAAAAAAAAAAAAAAAAGGAAGGAACTATGACCAGGTGGTGGGACCAATGTAAATGCCTCTCCACAAATATACACTCAATGGAGCTATTGATCAGCGGTGCAAGGAGAGAGCGAGCAAACCAGGTATGGTGAACACCTGTAATCCCACAATCCCAGTTCTGTGGGAGGCTGAGAAAGAATGATCACAAGTTTGAACCCAGCCTGGGCAATTTAATGACTTAGTGAGACCCTGTCTCAAAATAAAATATAATTTAAAAGGCATGAGATAGAGCTCAGTGCAAAGACCTTGCATTCAGTTCCCAGGATGGCCTAAAGGAAATGGCGGGAATGCAGCAGAGGAGGCAGCAGGAGTCCACACACACGATAACGCGTCACTTCAGGCAGAACGTGAAGACTATAGCGCCTCTCAGCTGATAACTCACAGGGAGGGTGTCCACAGCCTGGAGAGTGAAGGGCCACTCACTCTGCTGATGTTTTGGGGGCGCACTCATCAGACATGTGCTGAGTGCTGGGGCTACAAGGGCTCCTACCTGAGGGTGTCTGCACCCACGCCAACCCAACACACTCAAAACCCTGCCTCCAATACTAGTTTAGACAGCTATGCTTCAAGTCAATCCTAACATCTTTGTGTTGAAATATTTATTGAGAAAAGAAATGTCCATCCATACAGACAGCACTGATGTAAGGTTGGTATTACATAAAAACACCAGAAACGAAAAAGAAGTCTCAGCTAGACTCCTCTGTGCTTCCTCCAGACCTGGAGAAGGAATTGTGCACATTTCTCTTCGGTTTTATTCTGATTTCATCTTTGGCCAAGGCTTTGAGATGTTTTCCCGCTGCTCCACAGTTCCACCCCAGAAGTGTCCTAGCTGCTCCTCAACACAGTGTGACAGTCACAGAAACCATCTGTGGACTGTAAGAACTTCAACCAGAGTACTGTGCAAGCACCGCCATAGGGATGGGGACACAGGTCACGGGCCCACCCGCTGATGGCCACACATGCTACGGTCCTCAACAGCCTGTGTGTGTGACACACGGCACTTTAACAATCACCCTCTTTGCCCCTTTGCAGTGAAGCATCAAATTTATTTAAAATTAACTAAAATAATAAATCATGATCAAATGTTTACATTGCTTTTCCTTGGAGAGACAGGGCAGGGAGAATGCACACTATGCATTTAACTCACCTAATACTTTTAGAAGCTACTTTTGGTCTTTCATTTGGAAACTCACAATAACCTATTTGCATGAATTACTAGAAGCTATAACATTCATGGGCTTTATAATAACTATATATTTATTATTTATTCAAATATCACCTTCCTCCTCCCTGGCTCCTTGAAGCTGAGCCAGACACTCCTGGAGCTTCAGCAGATTTTGCCTGGGGCCTGTAGCCCTGTCCTGTCTCAACGAAACACCCCTGAGTCACATGTCTGTATCCCCTCCAAGCCTGGGAACAAATCAAGTACAGTCTTAATTCTTTTGGTTAGTGTGTGTGTGTTTGCTGGTGATAGGAACGGAGCTCAGGGCCTTGTATATGGGCTCAACCACTGAGCTAGACCCCAGCACCTTTCTTACTGTGCCACAAAATCTAGAATCCTACAACACAGAGGAAGAGGTAATCAAACATGGCTAAAAATATTAAATGATTACATTTCAGTAGAAAACTACTATATACTCTGCCACATAGTGCTGTCTCTCTCCTTCTAAGAGGTAATTTCAGAAAAGCCAGGTGGTGAGCCAGCTATTCAGGCAGAGGCCAGCAACCAATGTTGCAGAATGTTGGTAGCACAAAGGCGGGAATAAGTACTACAGAAAGGTGAAGATCTTGAAGGTCCTTCCAGCTCCCAAGGGCCTCTGGAACAGCCAGCCAGTCCCTCCCACCTGTGCTGCACAGCAACTCCAGGCAGCTTTCCACTAAATCACTTCCACCAAGAATACTGCATCACAGGGAGGAACGCAATCTGAGAAGCCCAGCCAGCTGCAGAAGGACAGGACAGCCTGGTTTCCCTTTCAAGTCTGAACACGGTCTACACAAACCATGCAATTTGTTGCAGAGTGGGGAGGTGGATGAGTATTATAGTAAAAAGCTTAGAAAGTGTGCCTGGTAAGTGGTAAGCACTCAGGATTGTTAGATATTACACATTTTGTTTTCTATTTACTCAAGGCAGAAATAAAGTGGGACATTTCAATGATTAAGCACTTTCCTCCAGGAAGTTATCACTGTTTCCTTGTTCACTCACGTTTGCAATGAACTAACTTGGGAAATCGCAAGCTTAAAGCAAACACCACCCTGCTATAAGTCCGAGAAATGTCCTTGTTTAGGTGGGCGCGTAAATTAATCAGAGAGTGCTTTGTCTAAACCCACTGCAAAATCTGCAGTGGTGCCCACCAGGGAGACGGAGGGCCTGTTCCTCTTGAAAACAATGCCACACACCAGCAGTGTCACACCATGTCCCAGGTCCCACAGGAGGCCAGAGCAGGTGCCTGGACTGGTCCACACTGTCTGATACTAACTGGTGTCTGAATACATGTGTACGTGGTTTTGCTGACAGTACAAACCAGAATTCACCAATGCACTTTCAGGGAGCCATAAGCTGTTTTTATTATAAAGAGATAAAAATACTGTATGTGAAGACTGAGTATTTCTGAAACCCATGGCAATGCTGTCTCACTCAAGAAAATATTCTGGGACAGGGCCTGCAGCCCTGTGCTATAGCACATATCTAATATGCATCAACCCCTAGGTTCAGTGGCCAGTACCTCATAGGAAAAAATAAATAATTTGCAGAAGCCTCTATGTTTTAGCAGTCATCCAGTCTTTTGGAAATCTAACAGAAGCAACAGACTCCAGGAAAAAAGAAAATCTGTATTAAATTTGCATATCATTTCAGGAGGTGAATGGACCCTAGGACAGTTAGTCTAAACAGAGGCTAAACTCCGTGTACACCCTGCACCCTACAGAAAAAAAAAAAAAAATTACCATCCTCCCTTAATTACCTATTGCCAGATTTTTAGACTCTCTTCCTTTTAAGGAAATAGAGTCCTTTGAAATTAGCATAACTTTTAGTATCGAAGGGCACAGATTAGAAGTATGCGTATTAATATACACAGTAAAACCTTACATAAATTACTTTAAAGTATAAATCATAAAGTTATTGCTACTTCTTGAAACCATAAGTAAGAAAAAGAATCCAGCCTAGTGAACCACACTGCAGGCTGCAGAGCAAAGGAATTCTCTTGAGGAATAAATTGGAATGAGTTACAATTAGTCCAATTAGTTCACAGAACAAGTAAGGTCAGAGCACAGAGCCCTTGAAAGAGTATCTATGTTCTCAGCTATTTTAAATAAAACAACTCCTCCCCATTTAACTCACTTTCCTCTGCTCAATGAACTTGTCACATTCACAGCTTGAGTAAACAGCTCATGAGAGTTAAGAACCCAGGCCTCAGATAACGCATGTTCCCATCCCGGTACTCACCGGTGAAGGCTCTCACAAGCAGGCTGTGTGTTCCAGCTTCCATTCCAGGGCAAAGAAGCATTTTCACTGTATTCTGTCTGCACCTGTGCCTGTGTCAGTGCCCCACAAACAGGGTACACATGGCCTGTAGGAGCGGGGGCTGGGAGGACACCGGGCACCCAGCGCAGCCCTCAGGAGCATCCCACACACAGACCCATCTTGGGGCACACCACAAACGTGAGTGGGATGGAGGAAAGGAACACAAAGGGTGCATCAATGTACAGCCACACCAGCCTGAACACGCTCCATCTCATCAGAAAGGGCTCATCAGGGGCTGCAGCAGCCACCTCACAGTCCCCACGGTGGCGTTTGCAACCACAAGCTCAGGAAGGATAAAAACAGAAAGTGCCTCTGCTAACCCAGGGCTCAGTTTCTCAGGTTCCCTGGATACAAGAAGCAAAAAGAAATCAAACTCTGGGCAGGACTCTCCCCAGGCAACCTCACCGTGCTGGACCATCTAAGGTCACATGCCCTGGTCCCCTTTCCTGCTCTCCATGTCTCACCATCAGCCAGGATGAGCCATGTTTGGTCCCCGGATGTCTTTCCTATCCTGTCCTCTCCTTTCCAATCTCACTGTGGGCACTCTGGTCTGAAACTCAGGAGACACCTGTCCAGCTGCTGCCAGCTGCTCCTGGCTCAACCCAGTGTGGGTGCTGCCAGGACCCTGGTCCCCAGCAACCTCCAGCCCACCCAACCTCATCAGCCCCTCAGCTGGGACCGGGCAGCACGGCTGCCAGACCTAACAAGCTCCGAGCCCAGATCCTGCATACAGGTGCTGCCCAGGCACGGCGGGGTCAGCAGAGCAGAAACAAAGCTAGTATACTTAGACTACTTTTCAAAAATTCCCTCTGGTCAATGTTGTTTCCTTACTACTTTCAAAAGGAATTGGACATAATTTAAAATGGAAGATTCTAAAAAAACAAAATAATCACAAGGAAGAAAATTTAAAAAGGAAATTAGCAGCCCTAAATAAAAGAGAAGTTTCAAATACAGTCATTTTTTTGCTGGGGATGTAGCTCAGTGGAATAAGTGCTTGCCTAGCAAGCGCAAGGTCCTGAGTTCGATCCCCAGTACCGCAAAAAAAAAAAAAAAAAAAAAAAAAATCAAATACAGTCATTTTTTTGTTTGTTTAAAGGCAGATGTAGGCTGGGCATGGTGGGGCACACTTATAACCCCAGCACTCAGGATGCTAAGGCAGGAGGATCCATGTGAGTTTGTGACCAGCCTGGGCTACAAAATGAATTCAAGACCACCCTGGACTGTGTAACAAAAGCCTATCTCAAAAAGACAGCTTAAAATACAATAAAAAGCAGATGTAATAGTGCACACCACTGGGCTGGGGATATAGCTTAGTGGAATAAGCGCTTGCCTAGCAAGCTCAGGGTCCTGAGTTCAATCCCCAGTACCGCAAAAAAAAAAAAAAAAAAATAGTGCACACCACAATTCCAGCTAC